>CAKJTK040000001.1:481758-539279 GCA_917627325.4 Chironomus riparius
TTAATCATAGTAGGCTATTTTTAAAAAAAATTATATCGATTTTAAATCTATATTAGCATTCATTATCATTTATAATACCTAGATGTGTTTAAAAATGCAATTGAAAGCATTTTTGGTTTTGATCATATAAGGCTATTTTTAAAAAAATTATATCGATTTTATATCTATATTAGCATTCTTTATCATTTATAATACCTAGATGTGTTTAAAAATGCATTTTAAAGCATTTTTGGTTTCAATCATAGTAGCCTATTTTTAAAAAAATTATATTTATTTTATATCTTTATTAGCATTTTTTTTCATTTATAATACCTAGATGTGTTTGAAAATGCAATTTAAAGCATTTTTGGTTTTAATCATAGTAGGCTATTTTTAAAAAAAATTATATCGATTTTAAATCTATATTAGCATTCATTATCATTTATAATACCTAGATGTGATTTAAAAAGGCAATTGAAAGCATTTTTGGTTTTGATCATATAAGGCTATTTTTAAAAAAATTATATCGATTTTATATCTATATTAGCATTCTTTATCATTTATAATACCTAGATGTGTTTAAAAATGCATTTTAAAGCATTTTTGGTTTCAATCATAGTAGCCTATTTTTAAAAAAATTATATTTATTTTATATCTATATTAGCATTCTTTATCATTTATAATACCTAGATGTGTTTAAAAATGCAATTAAAAGCATTTTTGGTTTTAATCATAGTAGGCTATTTTTAAAAAAAATTATATCGATTTTAAATCTATATTAGCATTCTTTATCATTTATAATACCTAGATGTGTTTAAAAATGCAATTTAAAGCATTTTTGGTTTCGATCATAGTAGGCTATTTTTAAAAAAATTATATTTATTTTATGTCTATATTAGCATTCTTTATCATTTATAATACCTAGATGTGTTTAAAAATGCAATTGAAAGCATTTTTGGTTTTGATCATATAGACTATTTTTAAAAAAAAAAATCATATCGATTTTATATTTATATTAGCATTTTTTATCATTTATAATACCTAGATGTGTTTAAAAATGCAATTTAAAGCATTTTTGATTTCAATCATAGCAGCCTATTTTTAAAAAAATTATATCGATTTTATATCTATATTAGCATTCTTTATCATTTATAATACCTAGATGTGTTTAAAAATGCAATTGAAAGCATTTTTGGTTTCAATCATAGTAGGCTATTTTTAAAAAAATTATATCGATTTTATATCTATATTAGCATTCTTTATCATTTATAATACCTAGATGTGTTTAAAAATGCAATTGAAAGCATTTTTGGTTTTGATCATATAAGGCTGTTTTTAAAAAAAAATCATATCGATTTTATATCTATATTAGCATTTTTTATCATTTATAATACCAAGATGTGTTTTAAAATGCAATTGAAAGCATTTTTGGTTTCAATCATAGTAGGCTATTTTTAAAAAAATTATATCGATTTTATATCTATATTAGCATTCTTTATCATTTATAATACCTAGATGTGTTTAAAAATGCAATTGAAAGCATTTTTGGTTTTGATCATAGTAGGCTATTTTTAAAAAAATTATATCGATTTTATATCTATATTAGCATTCTTTATCATTTATAAAACCTAGATGTGTTTAAAAATGCAATTGAAAGCATTTTTGGTTTCAATCATAGTAGCCTATTTTTAAAAAAAATTATATTTATTTTATATCTATAATAGCATTCTTTATCATTTATTATACCTAGATGTTATTAAAAATGCAATTGAAAGCATTTTTGGTTTTGATCATATAAGGCTATTTTTAAAAAAATTATATCGATTTTATATCTATATTAGCATTCTTTATCATTTATAATACCTAGATGTGTTTAAAAATGCATTTTAAAGCATTTTTGGTTTCAATCATAGTAGCCTATTTTTAAAAAAATTATATTTATTTTATATCTATATTAGCATTCTTTATCATTTATAATACCTAGATGTGTTTAAAAATGCAATTTAAAGCATTTTTGGTTTTAATCATAGTAGGCTATTTTTAAAAAAAATTATATCGATTTTAAATCTATATTAGCATTCTTTATCATTTATAATACCTAGATGTGTTTAAAAATGCAATTGAAAGCATTTTTGGTTTTGATCATATAAGGCTATTTTTAAAAAAATTATATCGATTTTATATCTATATTAGCATTCTTTATCATTTATAATACCTAGATGTGTTTAAAAATGCAATTGAAAGCATTTTTGGTTTCAATCATAGTAGCCTATTTTTAAAAAAATTATATCGATTTTATATCTATATTAGCATTCTTTATCATTTATAAAACCTAGATGTGTTTAAAAATGCAATTTAAAGCATTTTTGGTTTCAATCATAGTAGGCTATTTTTAAATTTTTTTTATCGATTTTATATCTTTATTAGCATTTTTTATCATTTATAATACCTAGATGTGTTTAAAAATGCAATTTAAAGCATTTTTGGTTTTAATCATAGTAGGCTATTTTTAAAAAAATTTATATCGATTTTAAATCTATATTAGCATTCATTATCATTTATAATACCTAGATGTGTTTAAAAATGCAATTGAAAGCATTTTTGGTTTTGATCATATAAGGCTATTTTTAAAAAAAATTATATCGATTTTATATCTATATTAGCATTCTTTATCATTTATAATACCTAGATGTGTTTAAAAATGCATTTTAAAGCATTTTTGGTTTCAATCATAGTAGCCTATTTTTAAAAAAATTATATTTATTTTATATCTATATTAGCATTCTTTATCATTTATAATACCTAGATGTGTTTAAAAATGCAATTTAAAGCATTTTTGGTTTTAATCATAGTAGGCTATTTTTAAAAAAATTATATCTATTTTAAATCTATATTAGCATTCTTTATCATTTATAATACCTAGATGTGTTTAAAAATGCAATTTAAAGCATTTTTGGTTTCGATCATAGTAGGCTATTTTTAAAAAAATTATATCGATTTTATGTCTATATTAGCATTCTTTATCATTTATAATACCTAGATGTGTTTAAAAATGCAATTGAAAGCATTTTTTGGTTTCAATCATAGTAGGCTATTTTTAAAAAAATTATATCGATTTTATATCTATATTAGCATTCTTAATCATTTATAATACCTAGATGTGTTTAATAATGCAATTGAAAGCATTTTTGGTTTCAATCATAGTAGGCTATTTTTAAAAAAATTATATCGATTTTATATCTATATTAGCATTCTTTATCATTTATAATACCAAGATGTGTTTTAAAATGCAATTGAAAGCATTTTTGGTTTCAATCATAGTAGGCTATTTTTAAAAAATTATATCGATTTTATATCTATATTAGCATTCTTTATCATTTATAATACCTAGATGTGTTTAAAAATGCAATTGAAAGCATTTTGGTTTTGATCATAGTAGGCTATTTTTAAAAAAATTATATCGATTTTATATCTATATTAGCATTCTTTATCATTTATAATACCTAGATGTGTTTAAAAATGCAATTGAAAGCATTTTTTGGTTTCAATCATATTAGGCTATTTTTAAAAAAATTATATCGATTTTATATCTATATTAGCATTCTTTATCATTTATAATACCAAGATGTGTTTAAAAATGCAATTGAAAGCATTTTTGGTTTCAATCATAGTAGGCTATTTTTAAAAAAATTATATCGATTTTATATCTATATTAGCATTATTTATCATTTATAATACCTAGATGTGTTTAAAAATGCAATTGAAAGCATTTTTGGTTTTGATCATAGTAGGCTATTTTTAAAAAAATTATATCGATTTTATATCTATATTAGCATTCTTTATCATTTATAATACCTAGATGTGTTTAAAAATGCAATTGAAAGCATTTTTGGTTTCAATCATAGTAGCCTATTTTTAAAAAAATTATATCGATTTTATATCTATATTAGCATTCTTTATCATTTATAATACCTAGATGTGTTTAAAAATGCAATTTAAAGCATTTTTGGTTTCAATCATAGTAGGCTATTTTTAAAAAAAATTTATCGGTTTTATATCTATATTAGCATTCTTTATCATTTATAATACCTAGATGTGTTTAAAAATGCAATTGAAAGCATTTTTGGTTTTGATCATAGTAGGCTATTTTTAAAAAAATCATATCGATTTTATATCTATATTAGCATTCTTTATCATTTATAATACCTAGATGTGTTTAAAAATGCAATTGAAAGCATTTTTGGTTTCAATCATAGTAGCCTTATTTTAAAAAAATTATATCGATTTTATATCTATATTAGCATTCTTAATCATTTATAATACCAAGATGTGTTTTAAAATGCAATTGAAAGCATTTTTGGTTTCAATCATAGTAGGCTATTTTTAAAAAAATTATATCGATTTTATATCTATATTAGCATTCTTTATCATTTATAATACCTAGATGTGTTTAAAAATGCAATTGAAAGCATTTTTGGTTTTGATCATAGTAGGCTATTTTTAAAAAAATTATATCGATTTTATATCTATATTAGCATTCTTTATCATTTATAATACCTAGATGTGTTTAAAAATGCAATTGAAAGCATTTTTTGTTTCAATCATATTAGGCTATTTTTAAAAAAATTATATCGATTTTATATCTATATTAGCATTCTTTATCATTTATAATACCAAGATGTGTTTAAAAATGCAATTGAAAGCATTTTTGGTTTCAATCATATTAGGCTATTTTTAAAAAAATTATATCGATTTTATATCTATATTAGCATTATTTATCATTTATAATACCTAGATGTGTTTAAAAATGCAATTGAAAGCATTTTTGGTTTTGATCATAGTAGGCTATTTTTAAAAAAATTATATCGATTTTATATCTATATTAGCATTCTTTATCATTTATAATACCTAGATGTGTTTAAAAATGCAATTGAAAGCATTTTTGGTTTCAATCATAGTAGCCTATTTTTAAAAAAATTATATCGATTTTATATCTATATTAGCATTCTTTATCATTTATAATACCTAGATGTGTTTAAAAATGCAATTTAAAGCATTTTTGGTTTCAATCATAGTAGGCCATTTTTAAAAAAAATTTATCGGTTTTATATCTATATTAGCATTCTTTATCATTTATAATACCTAGATGTGTTTAAAAATGCAATTGAAAGCATTTTGGTTTTGATCATAGTAGGCTATTTTTAAAAAAATCATATCGATTTTATATCTATATTAGCATTCTTTATCATTTATAATACCTAGATGTGTTTAAAAATGCAATTGAAAGCATTTTTGGTTTTGATCATAGTAGGCTATTTTTAAAAAAATCATATCGATTTTATATCTATATTAGCATTCTTTATCATTTATAATACCTAGATGTGTTTAAAAATGCAATTTAAAGCATTTTTGGTTTCGATCATAGTAGGCTATTTTTAAAAAAATCATACCGATTTTATATCTATATTAGCATTCTTTATCATTTATAATACCTAGATGTGTTTAAAAATGCAATTTAAAGCATTTTTGGTTTCGATCATAGTAGGCTATTTTTAAAAAAATTATATCGATTTTATGTCTATATTAGCATTCTTTATCATTTATAATACCTAGATGTGTTTAAAAATGCAATTGAAAGCATTTTTGGTTTTGATCATATAGACTATTTTTAAAAAAAAATCATATCGATTTTATATTTATATTAGCATTTTTTATCATTTATAATACCTAGATGTGTTTAAAAATGCAATTTAAAGCATTTTTGATTTCAATCATAGCAGCCTATTTTTAAAAAAATTATATCGATTTTATATCTATATTAGCATTCTTTATCATTTATAATACCTAGATGTGTTTAAAAATGCAATTGAAAGCATTTTTGGTTTCAATCATAGTAGGCTATTTTTAAAAAAATTATATCGATTTTATATCTATATTAGCATTCTTTATCATTTATAATACCTAGATGTGTTTAAAAATGCAATTGAAAGCATTTTTGGTTTTGATCATATAAGGCTGTTTTTAAAAAAAAAATCATATCGATTTTATATCTATATTAGCATTTTTTATCATTTATAATACCAAGATGTGTTTTAAAATGCAATTGAAAGCATTTTTGGTTTCAATCATAGTATGCTATTTTTAAAAAAATTATATCGATTTTATATCTATATTAGCATTCTTTATCATTTATAATACCTAGATGTGTTTAAAAATGCAATTGAAAGCATTTTTGGTTTTGATCATAGTAGGCTATTTTTAAAAAAATTATATCGATTTTATATCTATATTAGCATTCTTAATCATTTATAATACCTAGATGTGTTTAAAAATGCAATTTAAAGCATTTTTGGTTTCGATCATAGTAGGCTATTTTTAAAAAAATTATATCGATTTTATGTCTATATTAGCATTCTTTATCATTTATAATACCTAGATGTGTTTAAAAATGCAATTTAAAGCATTTTTGGTTTCGATCATAGTAGGCTATTTTTAAAAAAATTATATCGATTTTATGTCTATATTAGCATTCTTTATCATTTATAATACCTAGATGTGTTTAAAAATGCAATTGAAAGCATTTTTGGTTTTGATCATATAGACTATTTTTAAAAAAAAATCATATCGATTTTATATTTATATTAGCATTTTTTATCATTTATAATACCTAGATGTGTTTAAAAATGCAATTTAAAGCATTTTTGATTTCAATCATAGCAGCCTATTTTTAAAAAAATTATATCGATTTTATATCTATATTAGCATTCTTTATCATTTATAATACCTAGATGTGTTTAAAAATGCAATTGAAAGCATTTTTGTTTTCAATCATAGTAGGCTATTTTTAAAAAAATTATATCGATTTTATATCTATATTAGCATTCTTTATCATTTATAATACCTAGATGTGTTTAAAAATGCAATTGAAAGCATTTTTGGTTTTGATCATATAAGGCTGTTTTTAAAAAAAAATCATATCGATTTTATATCTATATTAGCATTTTTTATCATTTATAATACCAAGATGTGTTTTAAAATGCAATTGAAAGCATTTTTGGTTTCAATCATAGTAGGCTATTTTTAAAAAAATTATATCGATTTTATATCTATATTAGCATTCTTTATCATTTATAATACCTAGATGTGTTTAAAAATGCAATTGAAAGCATTTTTGGTTTTGATCATAGTAGGCTATTTTTAAAAAAATTATATCGATTTTATATCTATATTAGCATTCTTTATCATTTATAATACCTAGATGTGTTTAAAAATGCAATTGAAAGCATTTTTGGTTTTGATCATATAAGGCTATTTTAAAAAAAAAATCATATCGATTTTATATCTATATTAGCATTTTTTATCATTTATAATACCTTGATGTGTTTAAAAATGCAATTGAAAGCATTTTTTGGTTTCAATCATAGTAGGCTATTTTTAAAAAAATTATATCGATTTTATATCTATATTAGCATTCTTAATCATTTATAATACCTAGATGTGTTTAATAATGCAATTGAAAGCATTTTTGGTTTCAATCATAGTAGGCTATTTTTAAAAAAATTATATCGATTTCATATCTATATTAGCATTCTTTATCATTTATAATACCTAGATGTGTTTAAAAATGCAATTTAAAGCATTTTTGGTTTCAATCATATTAGGCTATTTAAAAAAAAATTATATCGATTTTATATCTATATTAGCATTCTTTATCATTTATAATACCTAGATGTGTTTAAAAATGCAATTGAAAGCATTTTTGGTTTCAATCATAGTAGGCTATTTTTAAAAAAATTATATCGATTTTATATCTATATTAGCATTCTTTATCATTTTAAAATACCCAGATGTGTTTAAAAATGCAATTGAAAACATTTTTGATTTCAATCATAGTAGGTTTTTTTTAAAAAAATTATATCGATTTTATATCTATATTAGCATTCTTTATCATTTATAATACCTAGATGTGTTTAAAAATGCAATTGAAAGCATTTTTGGTTTCAATCATAGTAGGCTATTTTTAAAAAAATTATATCGATTTTATATCTATATTAGCATTCTTTATCATTTATAATACCTAGATGTGTTTAAAAATGCAATTGAAAGCATTTTTGGTTTTGATCATATAAGGCTGTTTTTAAAAAAAAATCATATCGATTTTATATCTATATTAGCATTTTTTATCATTTATAATACCAAGATGTGTTTTAAAATGCAATTGAAAGCATTTTTGGTTTTGATCATAGTAGGCTATTTTTAAAAAAATTATATCGATTTTATATCTATATTAGCATTCTTTATCATTTATAATACCTAGATGTGTTTAAAAATGCAATTGAAAGCATTTTTGGTTTTGATCATATAAGGCTATTTTTAAAAAAAAATCATATCGATTTTATATCTATATTAGCATTTTTTATCATTTATAATACCTTGATGTGTTTAAAAATGCAATTGAAAGCATTTTTTGGTTTCAATCATAGTAGGCTATTTTTAAAAAAATTATATCGATTTTATATCTATATTAGCATTCTTAATCATTTATAATACCTAGATGTGTTTAATAATGCAATTGAAAGCATTTTTGGTTTCAATCATAGTAGGTTTTTTTTAAAAAAATTATATCGATTTTATATCTATATTAGCATTATTTATCATTTATAATACCTAGATGTGTTTAAAAATGCAATTGAAAGCATTTTTGGTTTTGATCATAGTAGGCTATTTTTAAAAAAATTATATCGATTTTACAGTAGCGTGCAGAATATTATGGACGGTCAAAAAAATTTCGTTTTTATTCTCAAAAGCATACTTAACGTTGTCCAATTTAGATGAAATTTTCAACACTTATACTGTTTTTCATGTGCTTTCACATGATAAAATATAAATATGCTATAGTTAATAATTTTTGAAAAAACCGTTAAAATTCAAAATCAGGTGCGTGCAAAATATTATGGACGATTCTTTTTTGGTAATTTTTTTTATGTTTAAGCTATTTAAGCTTACTTTTTAAACTTTAAACATGAAGTTCAAACATTTTACTCCAATTTTATACATTCTTAATGGATGTGTAGCAAGTTTAAGGCATAAAAAAATCATGATGAAAAATTATGCAAATATTTTACTATTTTTGTTACTTTTCATCAATAGCAAGCATTAATATCGGTTATTTTAGACTGTAATGTATTGAATTCTTAACTATCTTTCTATTGATATATAATTTGTCTGTATTAATATAGTCTAAATGAAAAAAATTACGAAAAAAGTTCATTGAAGAGGGAAAAATTTCATCAACAAAAATATAAATTGATTAAAATTTCTTAAATATCCATGAAATATTACCCAATTTAGTCTTATTTTCTCACATTTATGTTGTAGATTAGTAATTGAGCAGTTATAAATTTATATTTTGAGTAATAAAGTCATAAAAAGAGAGCCTTCTGTATGACCAAAAGAAAATTTTAAAGACGAAAAAATATTTGTCATTAAACTTTTAAATATGCATTTTTCTCTCTTGTTTTTGGCTTAAATAGTTGGCAAAGAGTATTTTGAGTTGTTTTTAATTGATTTACATAAATTTATACTGCATAAAATGTAAAAAATATTATGAAATATTTTTCAAGTTTCAACATGACTTTTTTCATAGTATTGGCTCATAAAAATATATCTTATCGTGCAATATTAAAATGTAATTCTACCTAATTACTAATCTACAACATAAATGTGAGAAAATAAGACTAAATTGGGTAATATTTCATGGATATTTAAGAAATTTTAATCAATTTATATTTTTGTTGATGAAATTTTTCCCTCTTCAATGAACTTTTTTCGTAATTTTTTTCATTTAGACTATATTAATACAGACAAATTATATATCAATAGAAAGATAGTTAAGAATTCAATACATTACAGTCTAAAATAACCGATATTAATGCTTGCTATTGATGAAAAGTAACAAAAATAGTAAAATATTTGCATAATTTTTCATCATGATTTTTTTATGCCTTAAACTTGCTACACATCCATTAAGAATGTATAAAATTGGAGTAAAATGTTTGAGCTTCATGTTTAAAGTTTAAAAAGTAAGCTTAAATAGCTTAAACATAAAAAAAATTACCAAAAAAGAATCGTCCATAATATTTTGCACGCACCTGATTTTGAATTTTAACGGTTTTTTCAAAAATTATTAACTATAGCATATTTATATTTTATCATGTGAAAGCACATGAAAAACAGTATAAGTGGTGAAAATTTCATCTAAATTGGACAACGTTAAGTATGCTTTTGAGAATAAAAACGAAATTTTTTTTGACCGTCCATAATATTCTGCACGCTACTGTATATCTATATTAGCATTCTTTATCATTTATAATACCTAGATGTGTTTAAAAATGCAATTGAAAGCATTTTTGGTTTCAATCATAGTAGCCTATTTTTAAAAAAATTATATCGATTTTATATCTATATTAGCATTCTTTATCATTTATAATACCTAGATGTGTTTAAAAATGCAATTTAAAGCATTTTTGGTTTCAATCATAGTAGGCTATTTTTAAAAAAAAATTATCGGTTTTATATCTATATTAGCATTCTTTATCATTTATAATACCTAGATGTGTTTAAAAATGCAATTGAAAGCATTTTTGGTTTTGATCATAGTAGGCTATTTTTAAAAAAATCATATCGATTTTATATCTATATTAGCATTCTTTATCATTTATAATACCTAGATGTGTTTAAAAATGCAATTGAAAGCATTTTTGGTTTCAATCATAGTAGCCTTATTTTAAAAAAATTATATCGATTTTATATCTATATTAGCATTCTTAATCATTTATAATACCAAGATGTGTTTTAAAATGCAATTGAAAGCATTTTTGGTTTCAATCATAGTAGGCTATTTTTAAAAAAATTATATCGATTTTATATCTATATTAGCATTCTTTATCATTTATAATACCTAGATGTGTTTAAAAATGCAATTGAAAGCATTTTTGGTTTTGATCATAGTAGGCTATTTTTAAAAAAATTATATCGATTTTATATCTATATTAGCATTCTTTATCATTTATAATACCTAGATGTGTTTAAAAATGCAATTGAAAGCATTTTTTGTTTCAATCATATTAGGCTATTTTTAAAAAAATTATATCGATTTTATATCTATATTAGCATTCTTTATCATTTATAATACCAAGATGTGTTTAAAAATGCAATTGAAAGCATTTTTGGTTTCAATCATATTAGGCTATTTTTAAAAAAATTATATCGATTTTATATCTATATTAGCATTATTTATCATTTATAATACCTAGATGTGTTTAAAAATGCAATTGAAAGCATTTTTGGTTTTGATCATAGTAGGCTATTTTTAAAAAAATTATATCGATTTTATATCTATATTAGCATTCTTTATCATTTATAATACCTAGATGTGTTTAAAAATGCAATTGAAAGCATTTTTGGTTTCAATCATAGTAGCCTATTTTTAAAAAAATTATATCGATTTTATATCTATATTAGCATTCTTTATCATTTATAATACCTAGATGTGTTTAAAAATGCAATTTAAAGCATTTTTGGTTTCAATCATAGTAGGCTATTTTTAAAAAAAATTTATCGGTTTTATATCTATATTAGCATTCTTTATCATTTATAATACCTAGATGTGTTTAAAAATGCAATTGAAAGCATTTTTGGTTTTGATCATAGTAGGCTATTTTTAAAAAAATCATATCGATTTTATATCTATATTAGCATTCTTTATCATTTATAATACCTAGATGTGTTTAAAAATGCAATTGAAAGCATTTTTGGTTTTGATCATAGTAGGCTATTTTTAAAAAAATCATATCGATTTTATATCTATATTAGCATTCTTTATCATTTATAATACCTAGATGTGTTTAAAAATGCAATTTAAAGCATTTTTGGTTTCGATCATAGTAGGCTATTTTTAAAAAAATCATATCGATTTATATCTATATTAGCATTCTTTATCATTTATAATACCTAGATGTGTTTAAAAATGCAATTGAAAGCATTTTTGGTTTCGATCATAGTAGGCTATTTTTAAAAAAATTATATCGATTTTATGTCTATATTAGCATTCTTTATCATTTATAATACCTAGATGTGTTTAAAAATGCAATGAAAGCATTTTTGGTTTTGATCATATAGACTATTTTTAAAAAAAAATCATATCGATTTTATATTTATATTAGCATTTTTTATCATTTATAATACCTAGATGTGTTTTAAAAATGCAATTTAAAGCATTTTTGATTTCAATCATAGCAGCCTATTTTTAAAAAAATTATATCGATTTTATATCTATATTAGCATTCTTTATCATTTATAATACCTAGATGTGTTTTAAAAATGCAATTGAAAGCATTTTTGGTTTCAATCATAGTAGGCTATTTTTAAAAAAATTATATCGATTTTATATCTATATTAGCATTCTTTATCATTTATAATACCTAGATGTGTTTAAAAATGCAATTGAAAGCATTTTTGGTTTTGATCATATAAGGCTGTTTTTAAAAAAAAATCATATCGATTTTATATCTATATTAGCATTTTTTATCATTTATAATACCAAGATGTGTTTTAAAATGCAATTGAAAGCATTTTTGGTTTCAATCATAGTAGGCTATTTTTAAAAAAATTATATCGATTTTATATCTATATTAGCATTCTTTATCATTTATAATACCTAGATGTGTTTAAAAATGCAATTGAAAGCATTTTTGGTTTTGATCATAGTAGGCTATTTTTAAAAAAATTATATCGATTTTATATCTATATTAGCATTCTTTATCATTTATAATACCTAGATGTGTTTAAAAATGCAATTGAAAGCATTTTTGGTTTTGATCATATAAGGCTATTTTTAAAAAAAAATCATATCGATTTTATATCTATATTAGCATTTTTTATCATTTATAATACCTTGATGTGTTTAAAAATGCAATTGAAAGCATTTTTTGGTTTCAATCATAGTAGGCTATTTTTAAAAAAATTATATCGATTTTATATCTATATTAGCATTCTTAATCATTTATAATACCTAGATGTGTTTAAAAATGCAATTTAAAGCATTTTTGGTTTGGATCATAGTAGGCTATTTTTAAAAAAATTATATCGATTTTATGTCTATATTAGCATTCTTTATCATTTATAATACCTAGATGTGTTTAAAAATGCAATTTAAAGCATTTTTGGTTTCGATCATAGTAGGCTATTTTTAAAAAAATTATATCGATTTTATGTCTATATTAGCATTCTTTATCATTTATAATACCTAGATGTGTTTAAAAATGCAATTGAAAGCATTTTTGGTTTTGATCATATAGACTATTTTTAAAAAAAAATCATATCGATTTTATATTTATATTAGCATTTTTTATCATTTATAATACCTAGATGTGTTTAAAAATGCAATTTAAAGCATTTTTGATTTCAATCATAGCAGCCTATTTTTAAAAAAATTATATCGATTTTATATCTATATTAGCATTCTTTATCATTTATAATACCTAGATGTGTTTAAAAATGCAATTGAAAGCATTTTTGTTTTCAATCATAGTAGGCTATTTTTAAAAAAATTATATCGATTTTATATCTATATTAGCATTCTTTATCATTTATAATACCTAGATGTGTTTAAAAATGCAATTGAAAGCATTTTTGGTTTTGATCATATAAGGCTGTTTTTAAAAAAAAATCATATCGATTTTATATCTATATTAGCATTTTTTATCATTTATAATACCAAGATGTGTTTTAAAATGCAATTGAAAGCATTTTTGGTTTCAATCATAGTAGGCTATTTTTAAAAAAATTATATCGATTTTATATCTATATTAGCATTTTTTATCATTTATAATACCTAGATGTGTTTAAAAATGCAATTTAAAGCATTTTTGATTTCAATCATAGCAGCCTATTTTTAAAAAAATTATATCGATTTTATATCTATATTAGCATTCTTTATCATTTATAATACCTAGATGTGTTTAAAAATGCAATTGAAAGCATTTTTGTTTTCAATCATAGTAGGCTATTTTTAAAAAAATTATATCGATTTTATATCTATATTAGCATTCTTTATCATTTATAATACCTAGATGTGTTTAAAAATGCAATTGAAAGCATTTTTGGTTTTGATCATAGTAGGCTATTTTTAAAAAAATTATATCGATTTTATATCTATATTAGCATTCTTTATCATTTATAATACCTAGATGTGTTTAAAAATGCAATTGAAAGCATTTTTGGTTTTGATCATATAAGGCTATTTTTAAAAAAAAATCATATCGATTTTATATCTATATTAGCATTTTTTATCATTTATAATACCTTGATGTGTTTAAAAATGCAATTGAAAGCATTTTTTGGTTTCAATCATAGTAGGCTATTTTTAAAAAAATTATATCGATTTTATATCTATATTAGCATTCTTAATCATTTATAATACCTAGATGTGTTTAATAATGCAATTGAAAGCATTTTTGGTTTCAATCATAGTAGGCTATTTTTAAAAAAATTATATCGATTTCATATCTATATTAGCATTCTTTATCATTTATAATACCTAGATGTGTTTAAAAATGCAATTTAAAGCATTTTTGGTTTCAATCATATTAGGCTATTTAAAAAAAAATTATATCGATTTTATATCTATATTAGCATTCTTTATCATTTATAATACCTAGATGTGTTTAAAAATGCAATTGAAAGCATTTTTGGTTTCAATCATAGTAGGCTATTTTTAAAAAAATTATATCGATTTTATATCTATATTAGCATTCTTTATCATTTTAAAATACCCAGATGTGTTTAAAAATGCAATTGAAAACATTTTTGATTTCAATCATAGTAGGTTTTTTTTAAAAAAATTATATCGATTTTATATCTATATTAGCATTCTTTATCATTTATAATACCTAGATGTGTTTAAAAATGCAATTGAAAGCATTTTTGGTTTCAATCATAGTAGGCTATTTTTAAAAAAATTATATCGATTTTATATCTATATTAGCATTCTTTATCATTTATAATACCTAGATGTGTTTAAAAATGCAATTGAAAGCATTTTTGGTTTTGATCATATAAGGCTGTTTTTAAAAAAAAATCATATCGATTTTATATCTATATTAGCATTTTTTATCATTTATAATACCAAGATGTGTTTTAAAATGCAATTGAAAGCATTTTTGGTTTCAATCATAGTAGGCTATTTTTAAAAAAATTATATCGATTTTATATCTATATTAGCATTCTTTATCATTTATAATACCTAGATGTGTTTAAAAATGCAATTGAAAGCATTTTTGGTTTTGATCATAGTAGGCTATTTTTAAAAAAATTATATCGATTTTATATCTATATTAGCATTCTTTATCATTTATAATACCTAGATGTGTTTAAAAATGCAATTGAAAGCATTTTTGGTTTTGATCATATAAGGCTATTTTTAAAAAAAAATCATATCGATTTTATATCTATATTAGCATTTTTTATCATTTATAATACCTTGATGTGTTTAAAAATGCAATTGAAAGCATTTTTTGGTTTCAATCATAGTAGGCTATTTTTAAAAAAATTATATCGATTTTATATCTATATTAGCATTCTTAATCATTTATAATACCTAGATGTGTTTAATAATGCAATTTAAAGCATTTTTGGTTTCGATCATAGTAGGCTATTTTTAAAAAAATTATATCGATTTCATATCTATATTAGCATTCTTTATCATTTATAATACCTAGATGTGTTTAAAAATGCAATTTAAAGCATTTTTGGTTTCAATCATATTAGGCTATTTAAAAAAAAATTATATCGATTTTATATCTATATTAGCATTCTTTATCATTTATAATACCTAGATGTGTTTAAAAATGCAATTGAAAGCATTTTTGGTTTCAATCATAGTAGGCTATTTTTAAAAAAATTATATCGATTTTATATCTATATTAGCATTCTTTATCATTTAAAATACCCAGATGTGTTTAAAAATGCAATTGAAAGCATTTTTGATTTCAATCATAGTAGGTTTTTTTTAAAAAAATTATATCGATTTTATATCTATATTAGCATTCTTTATCATTTATAATACCTAGATGTGTTTAAAAATGCAATTGAAAGCATTTTTGGTTTCGATCATAGTAAGCTATTTTTAAAAAAATCATATCGATTTTATATCTATATTAGCATTCTTTATCATTTATAATACCTAGATGTGTTTAAAAATGCAATTGAAAGCATTTTTGGTTTCAATCATAGTAGCCTTATTTTAAAAAAAATTATATCGATTTTATATCTATATTAGCATTCTTTATCATTTATAATACCAAGATGTGTTTTAAAATGCAATTGAAAGCATTTTTGGTTTCAATCATAGTAGGCTATTTTTAAAAAAATTATATCGATTTTATATCTATATTAGCATTCTTTATCATTTATAATACCTAGATGTGTTTAAAAATGCAATTGAAAGCATTTTTGGTTTTGATCATAGTAGGCTATTTTTAAAAAAATTATATCGATTTTATATCTATATTAGCATTCTTTATCATTTATAATACCTAGATGTGTTTAAAAATGCAATTGAAAGCATTTTTGGTTTTGATCATAGTAGGCTATTTTTAAAAAAATTATATCGATTTTATATCTATATTAGCATTCTTTATCATTTATAATACCTAGATGTGTTTAAAAATGCAATTGAAAGCATTTTTGGTTTCAATCATAGTAGGCTATTTTTAAAAAAATTATATCGATTTTATATCTATATTAGCATTCTTTATCATTTATAATACCTAGATGTGTTTAAAAATGCAATTGAAAGCATTTTTGGTTTTGATCATATAAGGCTGTTTTTAAAAAAAAATCATATCGATTTTATATCTATATTAGCATTTTTTATCATTTATAATACCAAGATGTGTTTTAAAATGCAATTGAAAGCATTTTTGGTTTCAATCATAGTAGGCTATTTTTAAAAAAATTATATCGATTTTATATCTATATTAGCATTCTTTATCATTTATAATACCTAGATGTGTTTAAAAATGCAATTGAAAGCATTTTTGGTTTTGATCATAGTAGGCTATTTTTAAAAAAATTATATCGATTTTATATCTATATTAGCATTCTTTATCATTTATAATACCTAGATGTGTTTAAAAATGCAATTGAAAGCATTTTTGGTTTTGATCATATAAGGCTATTTTTAAAAAAAAATCATATCGATTTTATATCTATATTAGCATTTTTTATCATTTATAATACCTTGATGTGTTTAAAAATGCAATTGAAAGCATTTTTTGGTTTCAATCATAGTAGGCTATTTTTAAAAAAATTATATCGATTTTATATCTATATTAGCATTCTTAATCATTTATAATACCTAGATGTGTTTAATAATGCAATTGAAAGCATTTTTGGTTTCAATCATAGTAGGCTATTTTTAAAAAATTATATCGATTTCATATCTATATTAGCATTCTTTATCATTTATAATACCTAGATGTGTTTAAAAATGCAATTTAAAGCATTTTTGGTTTCAATCATATTAGGCTATTTAAAAAAAAATTATATCGATTTTATATCTATATTAGCATTCTTTATCATTTATAATACCTAGATGTGTTTAAAAATGCAATTGAAAGCATTTTTGGTTTCAATCATAGTAGGCTATTTTTAAAAAAATTATATCGATTTTATATCTATATTAGCATTTTTTATCATTTAAAATACCCAGATGTGTTTAAAAATGCAATTGAAAGCATTTTTGATTTCAATCATAGTAGGTTTTTTTTAAAAAAATTATATCGATTTTATATCTATATTAGCATTCTTTATCATTTATAATACCTAGATGTGTTTAAAAATGCAATTGAAAGCATTTTTGGTTTCGATCATAGTAAGCTATTTTTAAAAAAATCATATCGATTTTATATCTATATCAGCATTCTTTATCATTTATAATACCTAGATGTGTTTAAAAATGCAATTGAAAGCATTTTTGGTTTCAATCATAGTAGCCTTATTTTAAAAAAAATTATATCGATTTTATATCTATATTAGCATTCTTTATCATTTATAATACCAAGATGTGTTTTAAAATGCAATTGAAAGCATTTTTGGTTTCAATCATAGTAGGCTATTTTAAAAAAATTATATCGATTTTATATCTATATTAGCATTCTTTATCATTTATAATACCTAGATGTGTTTAAAAATGCAATTGAAAGCATTTTTGGTTTTGATCATAGTAGGCTATTTTTAAAAAAATTATATCGATTTTATATCTATATTAGCATTCTTTATCATTTATAATACCTAGATGTGTTTAAAAATGCAATTGAAAGCATTTTTTGTTTCAATCATATTAGGCTATTTTTAAAAAAATTATATCGATTTTATATCTATATTAGCATTCTTTATCATTTATAATACCAAGATGTGTTTAAAAATGCAATTGAAAGCATTTTTGGTTTCAATCATAGTAGGCTATTTTTAAAAAAGTTATATCGATTTTATATCTATATTAGCATTATTTATCATTTATAATACCTAGATGTGTTTAAAAAATGCAATTGAAAGCATTTTTGGTTTTGATCATAGTAGGCTATTTTTAAAAAAATTATATCGATTTTATATCTATATTAGCATTCTTTATCATTTATAATACCTAGATGTGTTTAAAAATGCAATTGAAAGCATTTTTGGTTTCAATCATAGTAGCCTATTTTTAAAAAAATTATATCGATTTTATATCTATATTAGCATTCTTTATCATTTATAATACCTAGATGTGTTTAAAAATGCAATTTAAAGCATTTTTGGTTTCAATCATAGTAGGCTATTTTTAGAAACAATTTATCGGTTTTATATCTATATTAGCATTCTTTATCATTTATAATACCTAGATGTGTTTAAAAATGCAATTGAAAGCATTTTTGGTTTTGATCATAGTAGGCTATTTTTAAAAAAATCATATCGATTTTATATCTATATTAGCATTCTTTATCATTTATAATACCTAGATGTGTTTAAAAATGCAATTGAAAGCATTTTTGGTTTTGATCATAGTAGGCTATTTTTAAAAAAATCATATCGATTTTATATCTATATTAGCATTCTTTATCATTTATAATACCTAGATGTGTTTAAAAATGCAATTTAAAGCATTTTTGGTTTCGATCATAGTAGGCTATTTTAAAAAAATCATATCGATTTTATATCTATATTAGCATTCTTTATCATTTATAATACCTAGATGTGTTTAAAAATGCAATTGAAAGCATTTTTGGTTTTGATCATATAAGGCTATTTTTAAAAAAATTATATCGATTTTATATCTATATTAGCATTCTTTATCATTTATAATACCTAGATGTGTTTAAAAATGCAATTTAAAGCATTTTTGGTTTCGATCATAGTAGGCTATTTTTAAAAAAATTATATCGATTTTATGTCTATATTAGCATTCTTTATCATTTATAATACCTAGATGTGTTTAAAAATGCAATTTAAAGCATTTTTGGTTTCAATCATATTAGGCTATTTTTAAAAAAATTATATCGATTTTATATCTATATTAGCATTCTTTATCATTTATAATACCTAGATGTGTTTAAAATACAATTGAAAGCATTTTTGGTTTCAATCATAGTAGGCTATTTTTAAAAAAATTATATCGATTTTATATCTATATTAGCATTCTTTATCATTTATAATACCTAGATGTGTTTAAAAATGCAATTGAAAGCATTTTTGGTTTCAATCATAGTAGGCTATTTTTAAAAAAATTATATCGATTTTACATCTATATTAGCATTCTTTATCATTTATAATACCTAGATGTGTTTAAAAATGCAATTGAAAGCATTTTTGGTTTTGATCATATAAGGCTATTTTTAAAAAAAAATCATATCGATTTTATATCTATATTAGCATTTTTTATCATTTATAATACCTTGATGTGTTTAAAAATGCAATTGAAAGCATTTTTTGGTTTCAATCATAGTAGGCTATTTTTAAAAAAATTATATCGATTTTATATCTATATTAGCATTCTTAATCATTTATAATACCTAGATGTGTTTAATAATGCAATTGAAAGCATTTTTGGTTTCAATCATAGTAGGCTATTTTTAAAAAAATTATATCGATTTCATATCTATATTAGCATTCTTTATCATTTATAATACCTAGATGTGTTTAAAAATGCAATTTAAAGCATTTTTGGTTTCAATCATATTAGGCTATTTTAAAAAAAATTATATCGATTTTATATCTATATTAGCATTCTTTATCATTTATAATACCTAGATGTGTTTAAAAATGCAATTGAAAGCATTTTTGGTTTTGATCATAGTAGGCTATTTTTAAAAAAATTATATCGATTTTATATCTATATTAGCATTCTTTATCATTTATAATACCTAGATGTGTTTAAAAATGCAATTGAAAGCATTTTTTGTTTCAATCATATTAGGCTATTTTTAAAAAAATTATATCGATTTTATATCTATATTAGCATTCTTTATCATTTATAATACCAAGATGTGTTTAAAAATGCAATTGAAAGCATTTTTGGTTTCAATCATAGTAGGCTATTTTTAAAAAAATTATATCGATTTTATATCTATATTAGCATTATTTATCATTTATAATACCTAGATGTGTTTAAAAATGCAATTGAAAGCATTTTTGGTTTTGATCATAGTAGGCTATTTTTAAAAAAATCATATCGATTTTATATCTATATTAGCATTCTTTATCATTTATAATACCTAGATGTGTTTAAAAATGCAATTTAAAGCATTTTTGGTTTCGATCATAGTAGGCTATTTTTAAAAAAATCATATCGATTTTATATCTATATTAGCATTCTTTATCATTTATAATACCTAGATGTGTTTAAAAATGCAATTGAAAGCATTTTTGGTTTTGATCATATAAGGCTATTTTTAAAAAAATTATATCGATTTTATATCTATATTAGCATTCTTTATCATTTATAATACCTAGATGTGTTTAAAAATGCAATTTAAAGCATTTTTGGTTTCGATCATAGTAGGCTATTTTTAAAAAAATTATATCGATTTTATGTCTATATTAGCATTCTTTATCATTTATAATACCTAGATGTGTTTAAAAATGCAATTTAAAGCATTTTTGGTTTCAATCATATTAGGCTATTTTTAAAAAAATTATATCGATTTTATATCTATATTAGCATTCTTTATCATTTATAATACCTAGATGTGTTTAAAATACAATTGAAAGCATTTTTGGTTTCAATCATAGTAGGCTATTTTTAAAAAAATTATATCGATTTTATATCTATATTAGCATTCTTTATCATTTATAATACCTAGATGTGTTTAAAAATGCAATTGAAAGCATTTTTGGTTTCAATCATAGTAGGCTATTTTTAAAAAAATTATATCGATTTTACATCTATATTAGCATTCTTTATCATTTATAATACCTAGATGTGTTTAAAAATGCAATTGAAAGCATTTTTGGTTTTGATCATATAAGGCTATTTTAAAAAAAAAATCATATCGATTTTATATCTATATTAGCATTTTTTATCATTTATAATACCTTGATGTGTTTAAAAATGCAATTGAAAGCATTTTTTGGTTTCAATCATAGTAGGCTATTTTTAAAAAAATTATATCGATTTTATATCTATATTAGCATTCTTAATCATTTATAATACCTAGATGTGTTTAATAATGCAATTGAAAGCATTTTTGGTTTCAATCATAGTAGGCTATTTTTAAAAAAATTATATCGATTTCATATCTATATTAGCATTCTTTATCATTTATAATACCTAGATGTGTTTAAAAATGCAATTTAAAGCATTTTTGGTTTCAATCATATTAGGCTATTTTAAAAAAAATTATATCGATTTTATATCTATATTAGCATTCTTTATCATTTATAATACCTAGATGTGTTTAAAAATGCAATTGAAAGCATTTTTGGTTTCAATCATAGTAGGCTATTTTTAAAAAAATTATATCGATTTTATATCTATATTAGCATTCTTTATCATTTAAAATACCCAGATGTGTTTAAAAATGCAATTGAAAGCATTTTTGGTTTCAATCATAGTAGGTTTTTTTTAAAAAAATTATATCGATTTTATATCTATATTAGCATTCTTTATCATTTATAATACCTAGATGTGTTTAAAAATGCAATTGAAAGCATTTTTGGTTTCGATCATAGTAAGCTATTTTTAAAAAAATCATATCGATTTTATATCTATATTAGCATTCTTTATCATTTATAATACCTAGATGTGTTTAAAAATGCAATTGAAAGCATTTTTGGTTTCAATCATAGTAGCCTTATTTTAAAAAAAATTATATCGATTTTATATCTTTATTAGCATTCTTTATCATTTATAATACCAAGATGTGTTTTAAAATGCAATTGAAAGCATTTTTGGTTTCAATCATAGTAGGCTATTTTTAAAAAAATTATATCGATTTTATATCTATATTAGCATTCTTTATCATTTATAATACCTAGATGTGTTTAAAAATGCAATTTAAAGCATTTTTGGTTTCGATCATAGTAGGCTATTTTTAAAAAAATTATATCGATTTTATGTCTATATTAGCATTCTTTATCATTTATAATACCTAGATGTGTTTAAAAATGCAATTTAAAGCATTTTTGGTTTCAATCATATTAGGCTATTTTTAAAAAAATTATATCGATTTTATATCTATATTAGCATTCTTTATCATTTATAATACCTAGATGTGTTTAAAATACAATTGAAAGCATTTTTGGTTTCAATCATAGTAGGCTATTTTTAAAAAAATTATATCGATTTTATATCTATATTAGCATTCTTTATCATTTATAATACCTAGATGTGTTTAAAAATGCAATTGAAAGCATTTTTGGTTTCAATCATAGTAGGCTATTTTTAAAAAAATTATATCGATTTTACATCTATATTAGCATTCTTTATCATTTATAATACCTAGATGTGTTTAAAAATGCAATTGAAAGCATTTTTGGTTTTGATCATATAAGGCTATTTTAAAAAAAAAATCATATCGATTTTATATCTATATTAGCATTTTTTATCATTTATAATACCTTGATGTGTTTAAAAATGCAATTGAAAGCATTTTTTGGTTTCAATCATAGTAGGCTATTTTTAAAAAAATTATATCGATTTTATATCTATATTAGCATTCTTAATCATTTATAATACCTAGATGTGTTTAATAATGCAATTGAAAGCATTTTTGGTTTCAATCATAGTAGGCTATTTTTAAAAAAATTATATCGATTTCATATCTATATTAGCATTCTTTATCATTTATAATACCTAGATGTGTTTAAAAATGCAATTTAAAGCATTTTTGGTTTCAATCATATTAGGCTATTTTAAAAAAAATTATATCGATTTTATATCTATATTAGCATTCTTTATCATTTATAATACCTAGATGTGTTTAAAAATGCAATTGAAAGCATTTTTGGTTTCAATCATAGTAGGCTATTTTTAAAAAAATTATATCGATTTTATATCTATATTAGCATTCTTTATCATTTAAAATACCCAGATGTGTTTAAAAATGCAATTCAAAGCATTTTTGGTTTCAATCATAGTAGGTTTTTTTTAAAAAATTATATCGATTTTATATCTATATTAGCATTCTTTATCATTTATAATACCTAGATGTGTTTAAAAATGCAATTGAAAGCATTTTTGGTTTCGATCATAGTAAGCTAATTTCAAAAAATCATATCGATTTTATATCTATATTAGCATTCTTTATCATTTATAATACCTAGATGTGTTTAAAAATGCAATTGAAAGCATTTTTGGTTTCAATCATAGTAGCCTTATTTTAAAAAAAATTATATCGATTTTATATCTTTATTAGCATTCTTTATCATTTATAATACCAAGATGTGTTTAAAATGCAATTGAAAGCATTTTTGGTTTCAATCATAGTAGGCTATTTTTAAAAAAATTATATCGATTTTATATCTATATTAGCATTCTTTATCATTTATAATACCTAGATGTGTTTAAAAATGCAATTGAAAGCATTTTTGGTTTTGATCATAGTAGGCTATTTTTAAAAAAATTATATCGATTTTATATCTATATTAGCATTCTTTATCATTTATAATACCTAGATGTGTTTAAAAATGCAATTGAAAGCATTTTTGGTTTCAATCATAGTAGCCTATTTTTAAAAAAATTATATCGATTTTATATCTATATTAGCATTCTTTATCATTTATAATACCTAGATGTGTTTAAAAATGCTATTGAAAGCATTTTTGGTTTTGATCATAGTAGGCTATTTTTAAAAAAATCATATCGATTTGATATCTATATTAGCATTCTTTATCATTTATAATACCTAGATGTGTTTAAAAATGCAATTTAAAGCATTTTTGTTTTCAATCATAGTAGCCTATTTTTAAAAAAATTATATCGATTTTATATCTATATTAGCATTCTTTATCATTGATAATTCCTAGACGTGTTTAAAAATGCAATTGAAAGCATTTTTGGTTTCAATCATAGTAGGCTATTTTTAAAAAAATTATATCGATTTCATATCTATATTAGCATTCTTTATCATTTATAATACCTAGATGTTATTAAAAATGCAATTGAAAGCATTTTTGGTTTTGATCATATAAGGCTATTTTTAAAAAAATTATATCGATTTTATATCTATATTAGCATTCTTTATCATTTATAATACCTAGATGTGTTTAAAAATGCAATTGAAAGCATTTTTTGTTTCAATCATATTAGGCTATTTTTAAAAAAATTATATCGATTTTATATCTATATTAGCATTATTTATCATTTATAATACCTAGATGTGTTTAAAAATGCAATTGAAAGCATTTTTGGTTTTGATCATAGTAGGCTATTTTTAAAAAAATTATATCGATTTTATATCTATATTAGCATTCTTTATCATTTATAATACCTAGATGTGTTTAAAAATGCAATTGAAAGCATTTTTGGTTTTAATCATAGTAGCCTATTTTTAAAAAAATTATATCGATTTTATATCTATATTAGCATTCTTTATCATTTATAATACCTAGATGTGTTTAAAAATGCAATTTAAAGCATTTTTGGTTTCAATCATAGTATGCTATTTTTAAAAAAAATTTATCGATTTTATATCTATATTAGCATTCTTTATCATTTATAATACCTAGATGTGTTTAAAAATGCAATTGAAAGCATTTTTGGTTTTGATCATATTAGGCTATTTTTAAAAAAAAATCATATCGATTTTATATCTATATTAGCATTTTTTATCATTTATAATACCAAGATGTGTTTTAAAATGCAATTGAAAGCATTTTTGGTTTCTATCATAGTAGGCTATTTTTAAAAAAATTATATCGATTTTATATCTATATTAGCATTCTTTATCATTTATAATACCTAGATGTGTTTAAAAATGCAATTGAAAGCATTTTTGGTTTTGATCATAGTAGGCTATTTTTAAAAAAATTATATCGATTTTATATCTATATTAGCATTTTTTATCATTTATAATACCTAGATGTGTTTAAAAATGCAATTGAAAGCATTTTTGGTTTTGATCATAGTAGGCTATTTTTAAAAAAATTATATCGATTTTATATCTATATTAGCATTCTTTATCATTTATAATACCTAGATGTGTTTAAAAATGCAATTGAAAGCATTTTTAGTTTTGATCATATATGGCTATTTTTAAAAAAAAATCATATCGATTTTATATCTTTATTAGCATTTTTTATCATTTATAATACCTAGATGTGTTTAAAAATGCAATTGAAAGCATTTTTTGGTTTCAATCATAGTAGGCTATTTTTAAAAAAAATTATATCGATTTTATATCTATATTAGCATTCTTTATCATTTATAATACCTAGATGTGTTTAAAAATGCAATTGAAAGCATTTTTGGTTTCAATCATAGTAGGCTATTTTTAAAAAAATTATATCGATTTCATATCTATATTAGCATTCTTTATCATTTATAATACCTAGATGTGTTTAAAAATGCAATTGAAAGCATTTTTGGTTTCAATCATAGTAGGCTATTTTTAAAAAAATTATATCGATTTTATATCTATATTAGCATTCTTTATCATTTATAATACCTAGATGTGTTTAAAAATGCAATTGAAAGCATTTTTGGTTTCAATCATAGTAGCCTATTTTTAAAAAAATTATATTTATTTTATATCTATATTAGCATTCTTTATCATTTATAATACCTAGATGTGTTTAAAAATGCAATTTAAAGCATTTTTGGTTTCAATCATAGTAGGCTATTTTTAAATTTTTTTTATCGATTTTATATCTTTATTAGCATTTTTTATCATTTATAATACCTAGATGTGTTTAAAAATGCAATTTAAAGCATTTTTGGTTTTAATCATAGTAGGCTATTTTTAAAAAAATTATATCGATTTTAAATCTATATTAGCATTCTTTATCATTTATAATAACTAGATGTGTTTAAAAATGCAATTGAAAGCATTTTTGGTTTTGATCATATAAGGCTATTTTTAAAAAAATTATATCGATTTTATATCTATATTAGCATTCTTTATCATTTATAATACCTAGATGTGTTTAAAAATGCAATTTAAAGCATTTTTGGTTTCGATCATAGTAGGCTATTTTTAAAAAAATTATATCGATTTTATGTCTATATTAGCATTCTTTATCATTTATAATACCTAGATGTGTTTAAAAATGCAATTGAAAGCATTTTTGGTTTTGATCATATAGACTATTTTTAAAAAAAAATCATATCGATTTTATATCTATATTAGCATTTTTTATCATTTATAATACCTAGATGTGTTTAAAAATGCAATTTAAAGCATTTTTGGTTTCAATCATAGTAGCCTATTTTTAAAAAAATTATATCGATTTTATATCTATATTAGCATTCTTTATCATTTTTAATACCTAGATGTGTTTAAAATGCAATTGAAAGCATTTTTGGTTTTGATCATATAAGGCTATTTTTAAAAAAAAATCATATCGATTTTATATCTATATTAGCATTTTTTATCATTTATAATACCAAGATGTGTTTTAAAATGCAATTGAAAGCATTTTTGGTTTCTATCATAGTAGGCTATTTTTAAAAAAATTATATCGATTTTATATCTATATTAGCATTCTTTATCATTTATAATACCTAGATGTGTTTAAAAATGCAATTGAAAGCATTTTTGGTTTTGATCATAGTAGGCTATTTTTAAAAAAATTATATCGATTTTATATCTATATTAGCATTCTTTATCATTTATAATACCTAGATGTGTTTAAAAATGCAATTGAAAGCATTTTTGGTTTCAATCATAGTAGCCTATTTTAAAAAAAAATTATATTTATTTTATATCTATATTAGCATTCTTTATCATTTATAATACCTAGATGTGTTTAAAAATGCAATTTAAAGCATTTTTGGTTTCAATCATAGTAGGCTATTTTTAAAAAAATTATATCGATTTTATATCTATATTAGCATTCTTTATCATTTATAATACCTAGATGTGTTTAAAAATGCAATTGAAAGCATTTTTGGTTTTGATCATAGTAGGCTATTTTTAAAAAATTATATCGATTTTATATCTATATTAGCATTCTTTATCATTTATAATACCTAGATGTGTTTAAAAATGCAATTGAAAGCATTTTTAGTTTTGATCATATATGGCTATTTTTAAAAAAAATCATATCGATTTTATATCTTTATTAGCATTTTTTATCATTTATAATACCTAGATGTGTTTAAAAATGCAATTGAAAGCATTTTTTGGTTTCAATCATAGTAGGCTATTTTTAAAAAAAATTATATCGATTTTATATCTATATTAGCATTCTTTATCATTTATAATACCTAGATGTGTTTAAAAATGCAATTGAAAGCATTTTTGGTTTCAATCATAGTAGGCTATTTTTAAAAAAATTATATCGATTTCATATCTATATTAGCATTCTTTATCATTTATAATACCTAGATGTGTTTAAAAATGCAATTGAAAGCATTTTTGGTTTCAATCATAGTAGGCTATTTTTAAAAAAATTATATCGATTTTATATCTATATTAGCATTCTTTATCATTTATAATACCTAGATGTGTTTAAAAATGCAATTGAAAGCATTTTTGGTTTCAATCATACTATTTTTAAAAAAATTATATTTATTTTATATCTATATTAGCATTCTTTATCATTTATAATACCTAGATGTGTTTAAAAATGCAATTTAAAGCATTTTTGGTTTCAATCATAGTAGGCTATTTTTAAATTTTTTTTATCGATTTTATATCTTTATTAGCATTTTTTATCATTTATAATACCTAGATGTGTTTAAAAATGCAATTTAAAGCATTTTTGGTTTTAATCATAGTAGGCTATTTTTAAAAAAATTATATCGATTTCATATCTATATTAGCATTCTTTATCATTTATAATACCTAGATGTGTTTAAAAATGCAATTGAAAGCATTTTTGGTTTCAATCATAGTAGGCTATTTTTAAAAAAATTATATCGATTTTATATCTATATTAGCATTCTTTATCATTTATAATACCTAGATGTGTTTAAAAATGCAATTGAAAGCATTTTTGGTTTTGATCATAGTAGCCTTATTTTAAAAAAAATCATATCGATTTTATATCTATATTAGCATTTTTTATCATTTATAATACCAAGATGTGTTTTAAAATGCAATTGAAAGCATTTTTGGTTTCTATCATAGTAGGCTATTTTTAAAAAAATTATATCGATTTTATATCTATATTAGCATTCTTTATCATTTATAATACCTAGATGTGTTTAAAAATGCAATTGAAAGCATTTTTGGTTTTGATCATAGTAGGCTATTTTTAAAAAAATTATATCGATTTTATATCTATATTAGCATTCTTTATCATTTATAATACCTAGATGTGTTTAAAAATGCAATTGAAAGCATTTTTGGTTTCAATCATAGTAGCCTATTTTTAAAAAAAATTATATTTATTTTATATCTATATTAGCATTCTTTATCATTTATAATACCTAGATGTGTTTAAAAATGCAATTTAAAGCATTTTTGGTTTCAATCATAGTAGGCTATTTTTAAAAAAATTATATCGATTTTATATCTATATTAGCATTCTTTATCATTTATAATACCTAGATGTGTTTAAAAATGCAATTGAAAGCATTTTTGGTTTCAATCATAGTAGGCTATTTTTAAAAAAATTATATCGATTTTATATCTATATTAGCATTCTTTATCATTTATAATACCTAGATGTGTTTAAAAATGCAATTGAAAGCATTTTTAGTTTTGATCATATATGGCTATTTTTAAAAAAAAATCATATCGATTTTATATCTATATTAGCATTTTTTATCATTTATAATACCAAGATGTGTTTTAAAATGCAATTGAAAGCATTTTTGGTTTCTATCATAGTAGGTTATTTTTAAAAAAATTATATCGATTTTATATCTATATTAGCATTCTTTATCATTTATAATACCTAGATGTGTTTAAAAATGCAATTGAAAGCATTTTTGGTTTTGATCATATAAGGCTATTTTTAAAAAAAAATCATATCGATTTTATATCTATATTAGCATTCTTTATCATTTATAATACCTAGATGTGTTTAAAAATGCAATTGAAAGCATTTTCGGTTTTGATCATAGTAGGCTATTTTTAAAAAAATTATATCGATTTTATATCTATATTAGCATTCTTTATCATTTATAATACCTAGATGTGTTTAAAAATGCAATTGAAAGCATTTTTGGTTTCAATCATAGTAGCCTATTTTTAAAAAAAATTATATTTATTTTATATCTATATTAGCATTCTTTATCATTTATAATACCTAGATGTGTTTAAAAATGCAATTTAAAGCATTTTTGGTTTGAATCATAGTAGGCTATTTTTAAAAAAATTATATCGATTTTATATCTATATTAGCATTCTTTATCATTTATAATACCTAGATGTGTTTAAAAATGCAATTGAAAGCATTTTTAGTTTTGATCATATATGGCTATTTTTAAAAAAAAATCATATCGATTTTATATCTATATTAGCATTTTTTATCATTTATAATACCAAGATGTGTTTTAAAATGCAATTGAAAGCATTTTTGGTTTCTATCATAGTAGGCTATTTTTAAAAAAATTATATCGATTTTATATCTATATTAGCATTCTTTATCATTTATAATACCTAGATGTGTTTAAAAATGCAATTGAAAGCATTTTTGGTTTTGATCATAGTAGGCTATTTTTAAAAAAATTATATCGATTTTATATCTATATTAGCATTCTTTATCATTTATAATACCTAGATGTGTTTAAAAATGCAATTGAAAGCATTTTTGGTTTCAATCATAGTAGCCTATTTTTAAAAAAAATTATATTTATTTTATATCTATATTAGCATTCTTTATCATTTATAATACCTAGATGTGTTTTAAAAATGCAATTTAAAGCATTTTTGGTTTCAATCATAGTAGGCTATTTTTAAAAAAATTATATCGATTTTATATCTATATTAGCATTCTTTATCATTTATAATACCTAGATGTGTTTAAAAATGCAATTGAAAGCATTTTTGGTTTCAATCATAGTAGGCTATTTTTAAAAAAATTATATCGATTTTATATCTATATTAGCATTCTTTATCATTTATAATACCTAGATGTGTTTAAAAATGCAATTGAAAGCATTTTTAGTTTTGATCATATATGGCTATTTTTAAAAAAAAAATCATATCGATTTTATATCTATATTAGCATTTTTTATCATTTACAATACCTAGATGTGTTTAAAAATGCAATTTAAAGCATTTTTGGTTTCAATCATAGTAGGCTATTTTTAAAAAAAATTATATCGATTTTATATCTATATTAGCATTCTTTATCATTTATAATACCTAGATGTGTTTAAAAATGCAATTGAAAGCATTTTTGGTTTTGATCATAGTAGGCTATTTTTAAAAAAATTATATCGATGTTATATCTATATTAGCATTCTTTATCATTTATAATACCTAGATGTGTTTAAAAAAGCAATTAAAAGCATTTTTGGTTTCAATCATAGTAGCCTATTTTTAAAAAAATTATATCGATTTTATATCTATATTAGCATTCTTTATCATTTATAATACCTAGATGTGTTTAAAAATGCAATTTAAAGCATTTTTGGTTTCAATCATAGTAGGCTATTTTTAAAAAAAATTTATCGGTTTTATATCTATATTAGCATTCTTTATCATTTATAATACCTAGATGTGTTTAAAAATGCAATTGAAAGCATTTTTGGTTTTGATCATAGTAGGCTATTTTTAAAAAAATCATATCGATTTTATATCTATATTAGCATTCTTTATCATTTATAATACCTAGATGTGTTTAAAAATGCAATTTAAAGCATTTTTGTTTTCAATCATAGTAGCCTATTTTTAAAAAAATTATATCGATTTTATATCTATATTAGCATTCTTTATCATTTATAATTCCTAGATGTGTTTAAAAATGCAATTGAAAGCATTTTTGGTTTCAATCATAGTAGGCTATTTTTAAAAAAATTATATCGATTTCATATCTATATTAGCATTCTTTATCATTTATAATACCTAGATGTTATTAAAAATGCAATTGAAAGCATTTTTGGTTTTGATCATATAAGGCTATTTTTAAAAAAATTATATCGATTTTATATCTATATTAGCATTCTTTATCATTTATAATACCTAGATGTGTTTAAAAATGCAATTGAAAGCATTTTTGGTTTTGATCATAGTAGGCTATTTTTAAAAAAATTATATCGATTTTATATCTATATTAGCATTCTTTATCATTTATAATACCTAGATGTGTTTAAAAATGCAATTTAAAGCATTTTTGGTTTCAATCATAGTAGGCTATTTTTAAAAAAAAATTATCGGTTTTATATCTATATTAGCATTCTTTATCATTTATAATACCTAGATGTGTTTAAAAATGCAATTAAAAGCATTTTTGGTTTTGATCATAGTAGGCTATTTTTTAAAAAATCATATCGATTTTATATCTATATTAGCATTCTTTATCATTTATAATACCTAGATGTGTTTAAAAATGCAATTGAAAGCATTTTTGATTTTGATCATAGTAGGCTATTTTTAAAAAAATCATATCGATTTTATATCTATATTAGCATTCTTTATCATTTATAATACCTAGATGTGTTTAAAAATGCAATTTAAAGCATTTTTGGTTTCGATCATAGTAGGCTATTTTTAAAAAAATCATATCGATTTTATATCTATATTAGCATTCTTTATCATTTATAATACCTAAATGTGTTTAAAAATGCAATTGAAAGCATTTTTGGTTTCAATCATAGTAGGCTATTTTAAAAAAATTATATCGATTTTATATCTATATTAGCATTCTTTATCATTTATAATACCTAGATGTGTTTAAAAATGCAATTGAAAGCATTTTTGGTTTCAATCATAGTAGGCTATTTTTAAAAAAATTATATTGATTTTATATCTATATTAGCATTCTTTATCATTTATAATACCTAGATGTGTTTAAAAATGCAATTGAAAGCATTTTTGGTTTTGATCATATAAGGCTATTTTTAAAAAAAAATCATATCGATTTTATATCTATATTAGCATTTTTTATCATTTATAATACCTTGATGTGTTTAAAAATGCAATTGAAAGCATTTTTTGGTTTCAATCATAGTAGGCTATTTTTAAAAAAATTATATCGATTTTATATCTATATTAGCATTCTTAATCATTTATAATACCTAGATGTGTTTAATAATGCAATTGAAAGCATTTTTGGTTTCAATCATAGTAGGCTATTTTTAAAAAAATTATATCGATTTCATATCTATATTAGCATTCTTTATCATTTATAATACCTAGATGTGTTTAAAAATGCAATTTAAAGCATTTTTGGTTTCAATCATATTAGGCTATTTAAAAAAAAATTATATCGATTTTATATCTATATTAGCATTCTTTATCATTTATAATACCTAGATGTGTTTAAAAATGCAATTGAAAGCATTTTTGGTTTCAATCATAGTAGGCTATTTTTAAAAAAATTATATCGATTTTATATCTATATTAGCATTCTTTATCATTTAAAATACCCAGATGTGTTTAAAAATGCAATTGAAAGCATTTTTGATTTCAATCATAGTAGGTTTTTTTTAAAAAAATTATATCGATTTTATATCTATATTAGCATTCTTTATCATTTATAATACCTAGATGTGTTTAAAAATGCAATTGAAAGCATTTTTGGTTTCGATCATAGTAAGCTATTTTTAAAAAAATCATATCGATTTTATATCTTTATTAGCATTCTTTATCATTTATAATACCTAGATGTGTTTAAAAATGCAATTGAAAGCATTTTTGGTTTCAATCATAGTAGCCTTATTTTAAAAAAAATTATATCGATTTTATATCTATATTAGCATTCTTTATCATTTATAATACCAAGATGTGTTTTAAAATGCAATTGAAAGCATTTTTGGTTTCAATCATAGTAGGCTATTTTTAAAAAAATTATATCGATTTTATATCTATATTAGCATTCTTTATCATTTATAATACCTAGATGTGTTTAAAAATGCAATTGAAAGCATTTTTGGTTTTGATCATAGTAGGCTATTTTTAAAAAAATTATATCGATTTTATATCTATATTAGCATTCTTTATCATTTATAATACCTAGATGTGTTTAAAAATGCAATTGAAAGCATTTTTTGTTTCAATCATAGTAGCCTATTTTTAAAAAAATTATATCGATTTTATATCTATATTAGCATTCTTTATCATTTATAATACCTAGATGTGTTTAAAAATGCAATTTAAAGCATTTTTGGTTTGAATCATAGTAGGCTATTTTAAAAAAAAATTTATCGGTTTTATATCTATATTAGCATTCTTTATCATTTATAATTCCTAGATGTGTTTAAAAATGCAATTGAAAGCATTTTTGGTTTTGATCATAGTAGGCTATTTTTAAAAAAATCATATAGATTTTATATCTATATTAGCATTCTTTATCATTGATAATTCCTAGATGTGTTTAAAAATGCAATTGAAAGCATTTTTGGTTTCAATCATAGTAGCCTATTTTTAAAAAAATTATATCGATTTTATATCTATATTAGCATTCTTTATCATTTATAATACCTAGATGTTATTAAAAATGCAATTGAAAGCATTTTTGGTTTCAATCATATAAGGCTATTTTTAAAAAAATTATATCGATTTTATATCTATATTAGCATTCTTTATCATTTATAATACCTAGATGTGTTTAAAAATGCAATTGAAAGCATTTTTTGTTTCAATCATATTAGGCTATTTTTAAAAAAATTATATCGATTTTATATCTATATTAGCATTCTTTATCATTTATAATACCAAGATGTGTTTAAAAATGCAATTGAAAGCATTTTTGGTTTCAATCATAGTAGGCTATTTTTAAAAAAATTATATCGATTTTATATCTATATTAGCATTATTTATCATTTATAATACCTAGATGTGTTTAAAAATGCAATTGAAAGCATTTTTGGTTTTGATCATAGTAGGCTATTTTTAAAAAAATTATATCGATTTTATATCTATATTAGCATTCTTTATCATTTATAATACCTAGATGTGTTTAAAAATGCAATTGAAAGCATTTTTGGTTTCAATCATAGTAGCCTATTTTTATAAAAATTATATCGATTTTATATCTATATTAGCATTCTTTATCATTTATAATACCTAGATGTGTTTAAAAATGCAATTTAAAGCATTTTTGGTTTCAATCATAGTAGGCTATTTTTAAAAAAAATTTATCGGTTTTATATCTATATTAGCATTCTTTATCATTTATAATACCTAGATGTGTTTAAAAATGCAATTGAAAGCATTTTTGGTTTTGATCATAGTAGGCTATTTTTAAAAAAATCATATCGATTTTATATCTATATTAGCATTCTTTATCATTTATAATACCTAGATGTGTTTAAAAATGCAATTGAAAGCATTTTTGGTTTTGATCAGAGTAGGCTATTTTTAAAAAAATCATATCGATTTTATATCTATATTAGCATTCTTTATCATTTATAATACCTAGATGTGTTTAAAAATGCAATTTAAAGCATTTTTGTTTTCAATCATAGTAGCCTATTTTTAAAAAAATTATATCGATTTTATATCTATATTAGCATTCTTTATCATTTATAATACCTAGATGTGTTTAAAAATGCAATTGAAAGCATTTTTGGTTTTGATCATATAAGGCTATTTTTAAAAAAATTATATCGATTTTATATCTATATTAGCATTCTTTATCATTTATAATACCTAGATGTGTTTAAAAATGCAATTGAAAGCATTTTTTGTTTCAATCATATTAGGCTATTTTTAAAAAAATTATATCGATTTTATATCTATATTAGCATTCTTTATCATTTATAATACCTAGATGTGTTTAAAAATGCAATTGAAAGCATTTTTAATTTCAATCATAGTAGGCTATTTTTAAAAAAATTATATCGATTTTATATCTATATTAGCATTCTTTATCATTTATAATACCTAGATGTGTTTAAAAATGCAATTGAAAGCATTTTTGGTTTTGATCATATAAGGCTATTTTTAAAAAAAAATCATATCGATTTTATATCTATATTAGCATTTTTTATCATTTATAATACCAAGATGTGTTTTAAAATGCAATTGAAAGCATTTTTGGTTTCTATCATAGTAGGCTATTTTTAAAAAAATTATATCGATTTTATATCTATATTAGCATTCTTTATCATTTATAATACCTAGATGTGTTTAAAAATGCAATTGAAAGCATTTTTGGTTTTGATCATAGTAGGCTATTTTTAAAAAAATTATATCGATTTTATATCTATATTAGCATTCTTTATCATTTATAATACCTAGATGTGTTTAAAAATGCAATTGAAAGCATTTTTGGTTTCAATCATAGTAGCCTATTTTTAAAAAAAATTATATTTATTTTATATCTATATTAGCATTCTTTATCATTTATAATACCTAGATGTGTTTAAAAATGCAATTTAAAGCATTTTTGGTTTCAATCATAGTAGGCTATTTTTAAAAAAATTATATCGATTTTATATCTATATTAGCATTCTTTATCATTTATAATACCTAGATGTGTTTAAAAATGCAATTGAAAGCTTTTTTGGTTTTGATCATAGTAGGCTATTTTTAAAAAAATTATATCGATTTTATATCTATATTAGCATTCTTTATCATTTATAATACCTAGATGTGTTTAAAAATGCAATTGAAAGCATTTTTAGTTTTGATCATATATGGCTATTTTTAAAAAAAAATCATATCGATTTTATATCTTTATTAGCATTTTTTATCATTTATAATACCTAGATGTGTTTAAAAATGCAATTGAAAGCATTTTTTGGTATCAATCATAGTAGGCTATTTTTAAAAAAAATTATATCGATTTTATATCTTTATTAGCATTTTTTACACGCTTTTTATTGAGTTGCTCTGTTGGTTTCTTTGTATGTCACGTTCAAATCTTGCAATCGATTTTTCGACCACTTCTATTGCTCCAATCGAGCTCAAATTTTGTATACACACGTATTCCCGGTGACAATACAATATTTTAACACTTTAGAACCACACAAATGCTTAATTATAGTACAATTTTAATAAAACTTTTTTATATGGGTAAAAAAATCCAATGTCAATGATATAAAATTTTGATTTGTTTAAAATATTATACTTGAAATGCTCAAAAGTCATTTATATGATTCACTATAGTTTAATTAATATTACTAATTATTAATAATACTAATAATTGGAGAAGCTGAAGATTTTCTGGGAGGATGAAAAAATTGACAAGTAATTTTTTCATGAATATCCGTAAGTGAAAATTTGAATTTTCAAAAAAACCGTTAATCACAAGTCCGTTACGAATTAATGCAAAATAACTATCAATATGTGATGTGCATTTAGCACACATAATTTGAGCATAAACGTATGCTGTTTTAAATGTATTACAATATTTATAGCACTTCACCAATTTAATTAAATTGACTTCTATTTATTATCGGCTTAACGTAATTTTGCATAACATATGAATGACATTCATTGAATTTAAATTTGAAAAATCCGTTATAAATACGTTACATATAATTGTGATTTGCATCTTTATGTTAAGAATCCTCACGTTATGAAATAGGAATGGTACGGATAAACACAAAATCTTTACGATTGATTTTTAATGTTCTTTACTCATGAATGTTTTAAAAAACACAGAAAACGCACATAATTGAAGTTCAGGACATTTTTTGGAAGAGTTTTATGTGTTTCCAGGTATGACTTAAACTATAAAAACGAATGAAAAATCCTGACAGTCGTTACTAATTACCCACTAAAAAATGGGAATATATTAAAAGTTGAACGAAACGAAGTGGAGTTGAATTTGAATTGTTGTGGTCAAAATTCGATTAAAAGATTGAGACTAAAAAGTAGCAAATAAAAAAACGTTAAAAAAACTTTTTAAAAAACACGCTTTTATCAAAAAGACTAAAAATCAAAAAGTTCAAAATAAAATAAGATCACACTTTTAGCGAATCAGGATTTTAAAAATTTTCTTGTGACAACTAGAAATGTAACATAAATTTTTTTCAAAATATTGTGATTAAGTCCAAGAACACAATGACTCGAAAAGCGTGGGGCTTTGAGATTTGACGCTTCTCTTACTTAGGAACTTAGTTGAACTAAGAAATGCATCCTTAAATTACGCCCCACGCTTAAAGAGTCATTGTGTTCTTGGACTTAATCACAATATTTTGAAAAAAAATTATGTTACATTTCTAGTTGTCACAAGAAAATTTTTAAAATCCTGATTCGCTAAAAGTGTGACCTTATTTTATTTTGAACTTTTTGATTTTTAGTCTTTTTGATAAAAGCGTGTTTTTTAAAAAGTTTTTTTAACGTTTTTTTATTATCATTTATAATACCTAGATGTGTTTAAAAATGCAATTTAAAGCATTTTTGGTTTTAATCATAGTAGGCTATTTTTAAAAAAAATTATATCGATTTTAAATCTATATTAGCATTCTTTATCATTTATAATACCTAGATGTGTTTAAAAATGCAATTGAAAGCATTTTTGGTTTCAATCATAGTAGCCTATTTTTAAAAAAAATTATATTTATTTTATATCTATATTAGCATTCTTTATCATTTATAATACCTAGATGTGTTTAAAAATGCAATTTAAAGCATTTTTGGTTTCAATCATAGTAGGCTATTTTTAAAAAAATTATATCGATTTTATATCTATATTAGCATTCTTTATCATTTATAATACCTAGATGTGTTTAAAAATGCAATTGAAAGCATTTCTAGTTTTGATCATATATGGCTATTTTTAAAAAAAAAATCATATCGATTTTATATCTTTATTAGCATTTTTTATCATTTATAATACCTAGATGTGTTTAAAAATGCAATTGAAAGCATTTTTTGGTTTCAATCATAGTAGGCTATTTTTAAAAAAAATTATATCGATTTTATATCTATATTAGCATTCTTTATCATTTATAATACCTAGATGTGTTTAAAAATGCAATTGAAAGCATTTTTGGTTTCAATCATAGTAGGCTATTTTTAAAAAAAATATATCGATTTCATATCTATATTAGCATTCTTTATCATTTATAATACCTAGATGTGTTTAAAAATGCAATTGAAAGCATTTTTGGTTTTGATCATAGTAGGCTATTTTTAAAAAAATTATATCGATTTTATATCTATATTAGCATTCTTTATCATTTATAATACCTAGATGTGTTTAAAAATGCAATTGAAAGCATTTTTGGTTTCAATCATAGTAGCCTATTTTTAAAAAAATTATATTTATTTTATATCTATATTAGCATTCTTTATCATTTATAATACCTAGATGTGTTTAAAAATGCAATTTAAAGCATTTTTGGTTTCAATCATAGTAGGCTATTTTTAAATTTTTTTTATCGATTTTATATCTTTATTAGCATTTTTTATCATTTATAATAACTAGATGTGTTTAAAAATGCAATTGAAAGCATTTTTGGTTTTAATCATATAAGGCTATTTTTAAAAAAATTATATCGATTTTATATCTATATTAGCATTCTTAATCATTTATAATACCTAGATGTGTTTAAAAATGCAATTTAAAGCATTTTTGGTTTCGATCATAGTAGGCTATTTTTAAAAAAATTATATCGATTTTATGTCTATATTAGCATTCTTTATCATTTATAATACCTAGATGTGTTTAAAAATGCAATTGAAAGCATTTTTGGTTTTGATCATATAGACTATTTTTAAAAAAAAATCATATCGATTTTATATCTATATTAGCATTTTTTATCATTTATAATACCTAGATGTGTTTAAAAATGCAATTTAAAGCATTTTTGGTTTCAATCATAGTAGCCTATTTTTAAAAAAATTATATCGATTTTATATCTATATTAGCATTCTTTATCATTTATAATACCTAGATGTGTTTAAAAATGCAATTGAAAGCATTTTTGGTTTCAATCATAGTAGGCTATTTTTAAAAAAATTATATCGATTTTATATCTATATTAGCATTCTTTATCATTTATAATACCTAGATGTGTTTAAAATGCAATTGAAAGCATTTTTGGTTTCAATCATAGTAGCCTATTTTTAAAAAAATTATATTTATTTTATATCTATATTAGCATTCTTTATCATTTATAATACCTAGATGTGTTTAAAAATGCAATTTAAAGCATTTTTGGTTTCAATCATAGTAGGCTATTTTTAAATTTTTTTTATCGATTTTATATCTTTATTAGCATTTTTTATCATTTATAATACCTAGATGTGTTTAAAAATGCAATTTAAAGCATTTTTGGTTTTAATCATAGTAGGCTATTTTTAAAAAAATTATATCGATTTTAAATCTATATTAGCATTCTTTATCATTTATAATACCTAGATGTGTTTAAAAATGCAATTGAAAGCATTTTTGGTTTTGATCATATAAGACTATTTTTAAAAAAATTATATCGATTTTATATCTATATTAGCATTCTTTATCATTTATAATACCTAGATGTGTTTAAAAATGCAATTTAAAGCATTTTTGGTTTCGATCATAGTAGGCTATTTTTAAAAAAATTATATCGATTTTATGTCTATATTAGCATTCTTTATCATTTATAATACCTAGATGTGTTTAAAAATGCAATTGAAAGCATTTTTGGTTTTGATCATATAGACTATTTTTAAAAAAAATCATATCGATTTTATATCTATATTAGCATTTTTTATCATTTATAATACCTAGATGTGTTTAAAAATGCAATTTAAAGCATTTTTGGTTTCAATCATAGTAGGCTATTTTTAAAAAAATTATATCGATTTTATATCTATATTAGCATTCTTTATCATTTATAATACCTAAATGTGTTTAAAAATGCAATTGAAAGCATTTTTGGTTTCAATCATAGTAGGCTATTTTTAAAAAAATTATATCGATTTTATATCTATATTAGCATTCTTTATCATTTATAATACCTAGATGTGTTTAAAAATGCAATTGAAAGCATTTTTGGTTTCGATCATAGTAAGCTATTTTTAAAAAAATCATATCGATTTTATATCTATATTAGCATTCTTTATCATTTATAATACCTAGATGTGTTTAAAAATGCAATTGAAAGCATTTTTGGTTTCAATCATAGTAGCCTTATTTTAAAAAAAATTATATCGATTTTATATCTATATTAGCATTCATTATCATTTATAATACCAAGATGTGTTTTAAAATGCAATTGAAAGCATTTTTGGTTTCAATCATAGTAGGCTATTCTTAAAAAAATTATATCGATTTTATATCTATATTAGTATTCTTTATCATTTATAATACCTAGATGTGTTTAAAAATGCAATTGAAAGCATTTTTGGTTTTGATCATAGTAGGCTATTTTTAAAAAAATTATATCGATTTTATCTCTATATTAGCATTCTTTATCATTTATAATACCTAGATGTGTTTAAAAATGCAATTGAAAGCATTTTTGGTTTCAATCATAGTAGCCTATTTTTAAAAAAAATTATATCGATTTTATATCTATATTAGCATTCTTTATCATTTATAATACCTAGATGTGTTTAAAAATGCAATTTAAAGCATTTTTGGTTTCAATCATAGTAGGCTATTTTTAAAAATTTTTTATCGATTTTATATCTTTATTAGCATTTTTTATCATTTATAATACCTAGATGTGTTTAAAAATGCAATTTAAAGCATTTTTGGTTTTAATCATAGTAGGCTATTTTTAAAAAATTATATCGATTTTAAATCTATATTAGCATTCTTTATCATTTATAATACCTAGATGTGTTTAAAAATGCAATTGAAAGCATTTTTGGTTTTGATCATATAAGGCTATTTTTAAAAAAATTATATCGATTTTATATCTATATTAGCATTCTTTATCATTTATAATACCTAGATGTGTTTAAAAATGCAATTGAAAGCATTTTTGGTTTCAATCATAGTAGGCTATTTTTAAATTTTTTTTACCGATTTTATATCTTTATTAGCATTTTTTATCATTTATAATACCTAGATGTGTTTAAAAATGCAATTTAAAGCATTTTTGGTTTTAATCATAGTAGGCTATTTTTAAAAAAAATTATATCGATTTTAAATCTATATTAGCATTCATTATCATTTATAATACCTAGATGTGTTTAAAAATGCAATTGAAAGCATTTTTGGTTTTGATCATATAAGGCTATTTTTAAAAAAATTATATCGATTTTATATCTATATTAGCATTCTTTATCATTTATAATACCTAGATGTGTTTAAAAATGCAATTGAAAGCATTTTTGGTTTCAATCATAGTAGCCTTATTTTAAAAAAAATTATATCGATTTTATATCTATATTAGCATTCTTTATCATTTATAATACCTAGATGTGTTTAAAAATGCAATTGAAAGCATTTTTGGTTTCAATCATAGTAGGCTATTTTTAAAAAAATTATATCGATTTCATATCTATATTAGCATTCTTTATCATTTATAATACCTAGATGTGTTTAAAAATGCAATTGAAAGCATTTTTGGTTTTGATCATATAGACTATTTTTAAAAAAAAATCATATCGATTTTATATCTATATTAGCATTTTTTATCATTTATAATACCTAGATGTGTTTAAAAATGCAATTTAAAGCATTTTTGGTTTCAATCATAGTAGCCTATTTTTAAAAAAATTATATCGATTTTATATCTATATTAGCATTCTTTATCATTTATAATACCTAGATGTGTTTAAAAATGCAATTGAAAGCATTTTTGGTTTCAATCATAGTAGGCTATTTTTAAAAAAATTATATCGATTTTATATCTATATTAGCATTCTTTATCATTTATAATACCTAGATGTGTTTAAAATGCAATTGAAAGCATTTTTGGTTTCAATCATAGTAGCCTATTTTTAAAAAAATTATATTTATTTTATATCTATATTAGCATTCTTTATCATTTATAATACCTAGATGTGTTTAAAAATGCAATTTAAAGCATTTTTGGTTTCAATCATAGTAGGCTATTTTTAAATTTTTTTTATCGATTTTATATCTTTATTAGCATTTTTTATCATTTATAATACCTAGATGTGTTTAAAAATGCAATTTAAAGCATTTTTGGTTTTAATCATAGTAGGCTATTTTTAAAAAAATTATATCGATTTTAAATCTATATTAGCATTCTTTATCATTTATAATACCTAGATGTGTTTAAAAATGCAATTGAAAGCATTTTTGGTTTTGATCATATAAGACTATTTTTAAAAAAATTATATCGATTTTATATCTATATTAGCATTCTTTATCATTTATAATACCTAGATGTGTTTAAAAATGCAATTTAAAGCATTTTTGGTTTCGATCATAGTAGGCTATTTTTAAAAAAATTATATCGATTTTATGTCTATATTAGCATTCTTTATCATTTATAATACCTAGATGTGTTTAAAAATGCAATTGAAAGCATTTTTGGTTTTGATCATATAGACTATTTTTAAAAAAAATCATATCGATTTTATATCTATATTAGCATTTTTTATCATTTATAATACCTAGATGTGTTTAAAAATGCAATTTAAAGCATTTTTGGTTTCAATCATAGTAGGCTATTTTTAAAAAAATTATATCGATTTTATATCTATATTAGCATTCTTTATCATTTATAATACCTAGATGTGTTTAAAAATGCAATTGAAAGCATTTTTGGTTTCAATCATAGTAGGCTATTTTTAAAAAAATTATATCGATTTTATATCTATATTAGCATTCTTTATCATTTATAATACCTAGATGTGTTTAAAAATGCAATTGAAAGCATTTTTGGTTTCGATCATAGTAAGCTATTTTTAAAAAAATCATATCGATTTTATATCTATATTAGCATTCTTTATCATTTATAATACCTAGATGTGTTTAAAAATGCAATTTAAAGCATTTTTGGTTTCAATCATAGTAGCCTTATTTTAAAAAAAATTATATCGATTTTATATCTATATTAGCATTCTTTATCATTTATAATACCAAGATGTGTTTTAAAATGCAATTGAAAGCATTTTTGGTTTCAATCATAGTAGGCTATTCTTAAAAAAATTATATCGATTTTATATCTATATTAGTATTCTTTATCATTTATAATACCTAGATGTGTTTAAAAATGCAATTGAAAGCATTTTTGGTTTTGATCATAGTAGGCTATTTTTAAAAAAATTATATCGATTTTATCTCTATATTAGCATTCTTTATCATTTATAATACCTAGATGTGTTTAAAAATGCAATTGAAAGCATTTTTGGTTTCAATCATAGTAGCCTATTTTTAAAAAAAATTATATCGATTTTATATCTATATTAGCATTCTTTATCATTTATAATACCTAGATGTGTTTAAAAATGCAATTTAAAGCATTTTTGGTTTCAATCATAGTAGGCTATTTTTAAAAATTTTTTATCGATTTTATATCTTTATTAGCATTTTTTATCATTTATAATACCTAGATGTGTTTAAAAATGCAATTTAAAGCATTTTTGGTTTTAATCATAGTAGGCTATTTTTAAAAAATTATATCGATTTTAAATCTATATTAGCATTCTTTATCATTTATAATACCTAGATGTGTTTAAAAATGCAATTGAAAGCATTTTTGGTTTTGATCATATAAGGCTATTTTTAAAAAAATTATATCGATTTTATATCTATATTAGCATTCTTTATCATTTATAATACCTAGATGTGTTTAAAAATGCAATTGAAAGCATTTTTGGTTTCAATCATAGTAGGCTATTTTTAAATTTTTTTTACCGATTTTATATCTTTATTAGCATTTTTTATCATTTATAATACCTAGATGTGTTTAAAAATGCAATTTAAAGCATTTTTGGTTTTAATCATAGTAGGCTATTTTTAAAAAAAATTATATCGATTTTAAATCTATATTAGCATTCATTATCATTTATAATACCTAGATGTGTTTAAAAATGCAATTGAAAGCATTTTTGGTTTTGATCATATAAGGCTATTTTTAAAAAAATTATATCGATTTTATATCTATATTAGCATTCTTTATCATTTATAATACCTAGATGTGTTTAAAAATGCAATTGAAAGCATTTTTGGTTTCAATCATAGTAGCCTTATTTTAAAAAAAATTATATCGATTTTATATCTATATTAGCATTCTTTATCATTTATAATACCTAGATGTGTTTAAAAATGCAATTGAAAGCATTTTTGGTTTCAATCATAGTAGGCTATTTTTAAAAAAATTATATCGATTTCATATCTATATTAGCATTCTTTATCATTTATAATACCTAGATGTGTTTAAAAATGCAATTGAAAGCATTTTTGGTTTTGATCATAGTAGGCTATTTTTAAAAAAATTATATCGATTTTATATCTATATTAGCATTCTTTATCATTTATAATATCTAGATGTGTTTAAAAATGCAATTTAAAGCATTTTTGGTTTCAATCATAGTAGCCTTATTTTAAAAAAAATTATATCGATTTTATATCTATATTAGCATTCTTTATCATTTATAATACCTAGATGTGTTTAAAAATGCAATTGAAAGCATTTTTGGTTTCAATCATAGTAGGCTATTTTTAAAAAAATTATATCGATTTTATGTCTATATTAGCATTCTTTATCATTTATAATACCTAGATGTGTTTAAAAATGCAATTGAAAGCATTTTTGGTTTTGATCATAGTAGGCTATTTTTAAAAAAATTATATCGATTTTATACTATATTAGCATTCTTTATCATTTATAATACCTATTTGTGTTTAAAAATGCAATTGAAAGCATTTTTGGTTTTGATCATAGTAGGCTATTTTTAAAAAAATTATATCGATTTTATATCTATATTAGCATTCTTTATCATTTATAATACCTAGATGTGTTTAAAAATGCAATTTAAAGCATTTTTGGTTTTGATCATAGTAGGCTATTTTTAAAAAAATTATATCGATTTTATATCTATATTAGCATTCTTTATCATTTATAATACCTAGATGTGTTTAAAAATGCAATTTAAAGCATTTTTGGTTTCAATCATAGTAGGCTATTTTTAAAAAAATTATATCGATTTTATATCTATATTAGCATTCTTTATCATTTATAATACCTAGATGTGTTTAAAAATGCAATTTAAAGCATTTTTGGTTTCAATCATAGTAGGCTATTTTTAAAAAAATTATATCGATTTTATATCTATATTAGCATTCTTTATCATTTATAATACCTAGATGTCTTTAAAAATGCAATTGAAAGCATTCTTGGTTTTGATCATAGTAGGCTATTTTTAAAAAAATTATATCGATTTTATATCTATATTAGCATTCTTTATCATTTATAATACCTAGATGTGTTTAAAAATGCAATTGAAAGCATTTTTGGTTTTGATCATAGGAGGCTATTTTTAAAAAAATTATATCGATTTTATATCTATATTAGCATTCTTTATCATTTATAATACCTAGATGTGTTTAAAAATGCAATTGAAAGCATTTTTGGTTTCAATCATAGTAGCCTATTTTTATTACACGCTTTTTATTGAGTTGCTCTGTCTGTTGGTTTCTTTGTCACGTTCAAAACTTGCAATCGATTTTTCGACCACTTCTGCTGCTCCAATCGAGCTCAAATTTTTTATTCACACGTATTCCCGGTGACAATACAATATTTTAACACTTTGAAACCACAAAAATGCTTAATTATAGTAAAATTTAAGTAAAACTTTTTTATATGGGAAAACAATCCAATGTCAATGATATAAAATTTTGATTTGTTTAAAATATTATATTTGAAATGCTCAAAAGTCATTTATATGATTCATTATAGTTTAATTAATATTACTAAATATTAATTATACTATAAATTTGAGCAGCTAAAGATATTCTGGTAAGAAAAAAAAATTGACATATAATTTTTTCATGAATATTCGTAAGTGAAAATTTGAATTTTCAAAAAAACCGTTAAGCACAAGTCCGTTACGAATTAATGCAAAATAACTATCAATATGCGATGTGCATTTAGCACACATAGTTTGAGCATAAATTTATGCTGTTTTTAATGTATTACATTATTTATAAAACTTCACCAACTTAATTAAATTTACTTTTCTATTTATTAACGGCTTGAAGTATATTTGCATAACATACAAATGACATTCATTGAATTAAATTTGAAAAATCCGTTATAAATACGTTACATATAGATGTGAGTTGCATCTTTATGTTAATAATCCACACGTTATGTAGTAAGAATCGTACAGACAAACACAAAATCTCCAAGATTCATTTTTAATGTCCTTTACTAATGAATGCTTTAAAAGCACAGAAAGCGCACATAATTGAAGTTCAGGATATTTTTTAAGAAGTTTCATCTGTTTCCAGGTATGACTTAAATTCTATAAAACAAATGAATGAACAAATGTAATCTATAAACAGTTGAACAAAACGGAGTAAAACGAAGTGGAGTTGAATTTGAATTGTTGTGGTCGATATTCGATTAAAAGATTGAGACTAAAAAGTAGCAAATAAAAAAAATGTTAAAAAAACTTTTTAAAAAACACGCTTTTATCAAAAAGACTAAAAACCAAAAAGATGAAAATAAAATAAGATCACACTTTTAGCGAATCAGGATTTTAAAAGTTTTCTTGTGACATCTAGAAATGGAACATAAATTTTTTTCAAAAAATTGTGATTAAGTCCAAGAACACAATGACTCTAAAAGCGTGGGGCGTAATTTAAGGATGAATTTCTTAGTTCAACTAAGTTCTTAAGTAAGAGAAGCGTCAAATCTTAAAGCCCCACGCTTTTAGAGTCATTGTGTTCTTGGATTTAATCACAATTTTTTGAAAAAAATTTATGTTCCATTTCTAGATGTCACAAGAAAACTTTTAAAATCCTGATTCGCTAAAAGTGTGATCTTATTTTATTTTCATCTTTTTGGTTTTTAGTCTTTTTGATAAAAGCGTGTTTTTTAAAAAGTTTTTTTAACATTTTTTTTTTAAAAAAATTATATCGATTTTATATCTATATTAGTATTCTTTATCATTTATAATACCTAGATGTGTTTAAAAATGCAATTGAAAGCATTTTTGGTTTTGATCATAGGAGGCTATTTTTAAAAAAATTATATCGATTTTATATCTATATTAGCATTCTTTATCATTTATAATACCTAGATGTGTTTAAAAATGCAATTGAAAGCATTTTTGGTTTCAATCATAGTAGCCTATTTTTAAAAAAATTATATCGATTTTATATCTATATTTGCATTCTTTATCATTTATAATACCTAGATGTGTTTAAAAATGCAATTGAAAGCATTTTTGGTTTCAATCATAGTAGGCTATTTTTAAAAAAATTATATTGATTTTATATCTATATTAGCATTCTTTATCATTTATAATACCCAGATGTGTTTAAAAATGCAATTGAAAGCATTTTTGGTTTCAATCATAGTAGGCTATTTTTAAAAAAATTATATCGATTTTATATCTATATTAGCATTCTTTATCATTTATAATACCTAGATGTGTTTAAAAATGCAATTGAAAGCATTTTTGGTTTCGATCATAGTAGGCTATTTTTAAAAAAATCATATCGATTTTATATCTATATTAGCATTCTTTATCATTTATAATACCTAGATGTGTTTAAAAATGCAATTGAAAGCATTTTTGGTTTCAATCATAGTAGCCTTATTTTAAAAAAAATTATATCGATTTTATATCTATATTAGCATTCTTTATCATTTATAATACCTAGATGTGTTTAAAAATGCAATTGAAAGCATTTTTGGTTTCAATCATAGTAGCCTATTTTTACACGCTTTTTATTGAGTTGCTCTGTCTGTTGGTTTCTTTGTCACGTTCAAAACTTGCAATCGATTTTTCGACCACTTCTGCTGCTCCAATCGAGCTCAAATTTTTTATTCACACGTATTCCCGGTGACAATACAATATTTTAACACTTTGAAACCACAAAAATGCTTAATTATAGTAAAATTTAAGTAAAACTTTTTTATATGGGAAAACAATCCAATGTCAATGATATAAAATTTTGATTTGTTTAAAATATTATATTTGAAATGCTCAAAAGTCATTTATATGATTCATTATAGTTTAATTAATATTACTAAATATTAATTATACTATAAATTTGAGCAGCTAAAGATATTCTGGTAAGAAAAAAAAATTGACATATAATTTTTTCATGAATATTCGTAAGTGAAAATTTGAATTTTCAAAAAAACCGTTAAGCACAAGTCCGTTACGAATTAATGCAAAATAACTATCAATATGCGATGTGCATTTAGCACACATAGTTTGAGCATAAATTTATGCTGTTTTTAATGTATTACATTATTTATAAAACTTCACCAACTTAATTAAATTTACTTTTCTATTTATTAACGGCTTGAAGTATATTTGCATAACATACAAATGACATTCATTGAATTAAATTTGAAAAATCCGTTATAAATACGTTACATATAGATGTGAGTTGCATCTTTATGTTAATAATCCACACGTTATGTAGTAAGAATCGTACAGACAAACACAAAATCTCCAAGATTCATTTTTAATGTCCTTTACTAATGAATGCTTTAAAAGCACAGAAAGCGCACATAATTGAAGTTCAGGATATTTTTTAAGAAGTTTCATCTGTTTCCAGGTATGACTTAAATTCTATAAAACAAATGAATGAACAAATGTAATCTATAAACAGTTGAACAAAACGGAGTAAAACGAAGTGGAGTTGAATTTGAATTGTTGTGGTCGATATTCGATTAAAAGATTGAGACTAAAAAGTAGCAAATAAAAAAAATGTTAAAAAAACTTTTTAAAAAACACGCTTTTATCAAAAAGACTAAAAACCAAAAAGATGAAAATAAAATAAGATCACACTTTTAGCGAATCAGGATTTTAAAAGTTTTCTTGTGACATCTAGAAATGGAACATAAATTTTTTTCAAAAAATTGTGATTAAGTCCAAGAACACAATGACTCTAAAAGCGTGGGGCGTAATTTAAGGATGAATTTCTTAGTTCAACTAAGTTCTTAAGTAAGAGAAGCGTCAAATCTTAAAGCCCCACGCTTTTAGAGTCATTGTGTTCTTGGATTTAATCACAATTTTTTGAAAAAAATTTATGTTCCATTTCTAGATGTCACAAGAAAACTTTTAAAATCCTGATTCGCTAAAAGTGTGATCTTATTTTATTTTCATCTTTTTGGTTTTTAGTCTTTTTGATAAAAGCGTGTTTTTTAAAAAGTTTTTTTAACATTTTTTTTTTAAAAAAATTATATCGATTTTATATCTATATTAGTATTCTTTATCATTTATAATACCTAGATGTGTTTAAAAATGCAATTGAAAGCATTTTTGGTTTTGATCATAGGAGGCTATTTTTAAAAAAATTATATCGATTTTATATCTATATTAGCATTCTTTATCATTTATAATACCTAGATGTGTTTAAAAATGCAATTGAAAGCATTTTTGGTTTCAATCATAGTAGCCTATTTTTAAAAAAATTATATCGATTTTATATCTATATTAGCATTCTTTATCATTTATAATACCTAGATGTGTTTAAAAATGCAATTGAAAGCATTTTTGGTTTTGATCATATAAGGCTATTTTTAAAAAAATTATATCGATTTTATATCTATATTAGCATTCTTTATCATTTATAATACCTAGATGTGTTTAAAAATGCAATTTAAAGCATTTTTGGTTTCGATCATAGTAGGCTATTTTTAAAAAAATTATATCGATTTTATGTCTATATTAGCATTCTTTATCATTTATAATACCTAGATGTGTTTAAAAATGCAATTTAAAGCATTTTTGGTTTCAATCATATTAGGCTATTTTTAAAAAATTATATCGATTTTATATCTATATTAGCATTCTTTATCATTTATAATACCTAGATGTGTTTAAAATACAATTGAAAGCATTTTTGGTTTCAATCATAGTAGGCTATTTTTAAAAAAATTATATCGATTTTATATCTATATTAGCATTCTTTATCATTTATAATACCTAGATGTGTTTAAAAATGCAATTGAAAGCATTTTTGGTTTTGATCATATAAGGCTATTTTTAAAAAAAAATCATATCGATTTTATATCTATATTAGCATTTTTTATCATTTATAATACCTAGATGTGTTTAAAAATGCAATTGAAAGCATTTTTTGGTTTCAATCATAGTAGGCTATTTTTAAAAAAATTATATCGATTTTATATCTATATTAGCATTCTTTATCATTTATAATACCTAGATGTGTTTAATAATGCAATTGAAAGCATTTTTGGTTTCAATCATAGTAGGCTATTTTTAAAAAAATTATATCGATTTCATATCTATATTAGCATTCTTTATCATTTATAATACCTAGATGTGTTTAAAAATGCAATTTAAAGCATTTTTGGTTTCAATCATATTAGGCTATTTTAAAAAAAAATCATATCGATTTTATATCTATATTAGCATTCTTTATCATTTATAATACCTAGATGTGTTTAAAAATGCAATTGAAAGCATTTTTGGTTTCAATCATAGTAGGCTATTTTTAAAAAAATTATATCGATTTTATATCTATATTAGCATTCTTTATCATTTAAAATACCCAGATGTGTTTAAAAATGCAATTGAAAGCATTTTTGGTTTCAATCATAGTAGGTTTTTTTTAAAAAAATTATATCGATTTTATATCTATATTAGCATTCTTTATCATTTATAATACCTAGATGTGTTTAAAAATGCAATTGAAAGCATTTTTGGTTTCAATCATAGTAGGTTTTTTTTAAAAAAATTATATCGATTTTATATCTATATTAGCATTCTTTATCATTTATAATACCTAGATGTGTTTAAAAATGCAATTGAAAGCATTTTTGGTTTTGATCATAGTAGGCTATTTTTAAAAAAATTATATCGATTTTATATCTATATTAGCATTCTTTATCATTTATAATACCTAGATGTGTTTAAAAATGCAATTTAAAGCATTTTTGGTTTCAATCATAGTAGGCTATTTTTAAAAAAATTATATCGATTTTATATCTATATTAGCATTCTTTATCATTTATAATATCTAGATGTGTTTAAAAATGCAATTTAAAGCATTTTTGGTTTCGATCATAGTAGGCTATTTTTAAAAAAATTATATCGATTTTATATCTATATTTGCATTCTTTATCATTTATAATACCTAGATGTGTTTAAAAATGCAATTGAAAGCATTTTTGGTTTCAATCATAGTAGGCTATTTTTAAAAAAATTATATCGATTTTATATCTTTATTAGCATTCTTTATCATTTATAATACCCAGATGTGTTTAAAAATGCAATTGAAAGCATTTTTGGTTTCAATCATAGTAGGCTATTTTTAAAAAAATTATATCGATTTTATATCTATATTAGCATTCTTTATCATTTATAATACCTAGATGTGTTTAAAAATGCAATTGAAAGCATTTTTGGTTTCGATCATAGTAGGCTATTTTTAAAAAAATCATATCGATTTTATATCTATATTAGCATTCTTTATCATTTATAATACCTAGATGTGTTTAAAAATGCAATTGAAAGCATTTTTGGTTTCAATCATAGTAGCCTTATTTTAAAAAAATTATATCGATTTTATATCTATATTAGCATTCTTTATCATTTATAATACCTAGATGTGTTTAAAAATGCAATTGAAAGCATTTTTGGTTTCAATCATAGTAGGCTATTTTTAAAAAAATTATATCGATTTTATGTCTATATTAGCATTCTTTATCATTTATAATACCTAGATGTGTTTAAAAATGCAATTGAAAGCATTTTTGGTTTTGATCATAGTAGGCTATTTTTAAAAAAATTATTTCGATTTTATACTATATTAGCATTCTTTATCATTTATAATACCTATTTGTGTTTAAAAATGCAATTGAAAGCATTTTTGGTTTTGATCATAGTAGGCCATTTTTAAAAAAATTATATCGATTTTATATCTATATTAGCATTCTTTATCATTTATAATACCTAGATGTGTTTAAAAATGCAATTTAAAGCATTTTTGGTTTTGATCATAGTAGGCTATTTTTAAAAAAATTATATCGATTTTATATCTATATTAGCATTCTTTATCATTTATAATACCTAGATGTGTTTAAAAATGCAATTTAAAGCATTTTTGGTTTCAATGATAGTAGGCTATTTTTAAAAAAATTATATCGATTTTATATCTATATTAGCATTCTTTATCATTTATAATACCTAGATGTGTTTAAAAATGCAATTTAAAGCATTTTTGGTTTCAATCATAGTAGGCTATTTTTAAAAAAATTATATCGATTTTATATCTATATTAGCATTATTTATCATTTATAATACCTAGATGTGTTTAAAAATGCAATTTAAAGCATTTTTGGTTTTGATCATAGTAGGAAAATTATATCGATTTTATATCTATATTAGCATTATTTATCATTTATAATACCTAGATGTGTTTAAAAATGCAATTTAAAGCATTTTTGGTTTTGATCATAGTAGGCTATTTTTAAAAAAATTATATCGATTTTATATCTTTATTAGCATTCTTTATCATTTATAATACCTAGATGTGTTTAAAAATGCAATTTAAAGCATTTTTGGTTTCAATCATAGTATTTTTTTTTTAAAATTATATCGATTTTATATCTATATTAGCATTCTTTATCATTTATAATACCTAGATGTGTTTAAAAATGCAATTGAAAGCATTTTTGGTTTTGATCATAGTAGGCTATTTTTAAAAAAATCATATCGATTTTATATCTATATTAGCATTCTTTATCATTTATAATACCTAGATGTGTTTAAAAATGCAATTTAAAGCATTTTTGTTTTCAATCATAGTAGCCTATTTTTAAAAAAATTATATCGATTTTATATCTATATTAGCATTCTTTATCATTTATAATACCTAGATGTGTTTAAAAATGCAATTTAAAGCATTTTTGGTTTTAATCATAGTAGGCTATTTTTAAAAAATTATATCGATTTTAAATCTATATTAGCATTCTTTATCATTTATAATACCTAGATGTGTTTAAAAATGCAATTGAAAGCATTTTTGGTTTCAATCATAGTAGGGTATTTTTAAAAAAATTATATCGATTTTATATCTATATTAGCATTCTTTATCATTTATAATACCCAGATGTGTTTAAAAATGCAATTGAAAGCATTTTTGGGTTTTGATCGTAGTAGGCCATTTTTAAAAAAATTATATCGATTTTATGCCTATATTAGCATTCTTTATCATTTATAATACCTAGATGTGTTTAAAAATGCAATTGAAAGCATTTTTGGTTTTGATCATAGTAGGCTATTTTTTAAAAAAAAAAATCATATCGATTTTATATCTATATTAGCATTCTTTATCATTTATAATACCTAGATGTGTTTAAAAATGCAATTGAAAGCATTTTTGGTTTCAATCATAGTAGCCTTATTTTAAAAAAAAATTATATCGATTTTATATCTATATTAGCATTCTTTATCATTTATAATACCTAGATGTGTTTAAAAATGCAATTGAAAGCATTTTTGGTTTCAATCATAGTAGGCTATTTTTAAAAAAATTATATCGATTTTATATCTATATTTGCATTCTTTATCATTTATAATACCTAGATGTGTTTAAAAATGCAATTGAAAGCATTTTTGGTTTCAATCATAGTAGGGTATTTTTAAAAAAATTATATCGATTTTATATCTATATTAGCATTCTTTATCATTTATAATACCCAGATGTGTTTAAAAATGCAATTGAAAGCATTTTTGGTTTTGATCATAGTAGGCCATTTTTAAAAAAATTATATCGATTTTATATCTATATTAGCATTCTTTATCATTTATAATACCTAGATGTGTTTAAAAATGCAATTTAAAGCATTTTTGGTTTTGATCATAGTAGGCTATTTTTAAAAAAATTATATCGATTTTATATCTTTATTAGCATTCTTTATCATTTATAATACCTAGATGTGTTTAAAAATGCAATTGAAAGCATTTTTGGTTTCAATCATAGTAGCCTATTTTTAAAAAAAATTATATCGATTTTATATCTATATTAGCATTCTTTATCATTTATAATACCTAGATGTGTTTAAAAATGCAATTTAAAGCATTTTTGGTTTCAATCATAGTAGGCTATTTTTAAAAATTTTTATCGATTTTATATCTTTATTAGCATTTTTTATCATTTATAATACCTAGATGTGTTTAAAAATGCAATTTAAAGCATTTTTGGTTTTAATCATAGTAGGCTATTTTTAAAAAATTATATCGATTTTAAATCTATATTAGCATTCTTTATCATTTATAATACCTAGATGTGTTTAAAAATGCAATTGAAAGCATTTTTGGTTTTGATCATATAAGGCTATTTTTAAAAAAATTATATCGATTTTATATCTATATTAGCATTCTTTATCATTTATAATACCTAGATGTGTTTAAAAATGCAATTTAAAGCATTTTTGGTTTCGATCATAGTAGGCTATTTTTAAAAAAATTATATCGATTTTATGTCTATATTAGCATTCTTTATCATTTATAATACCTAGATGTGTTTAAAAATGCAATTTAAAGCATTTTTGGTTTCAATCATATTAGGCTATTTTTAAAAAAAATTATATCGATTTTATATCTATATTAGCATTCTTTATCATTTATAATACCTAGATGTGTTTAAAAATGCAATTGAAAGCATTTTTGGTTTCAATCATAGTAGGCTATTTTTAAAAAAATTATATCGATTTTATGTCTATATTAGCATTCTTTATCATTTATAATACCTAGATGTGTTTAAAAAATGCAATTGAAGCATTTTTGGTTTTGATCATAGTAGGCTATTTTTAAAAAAATTATTTCGATTTCATATCTATATTAGCATTCTTTATCATTTATAATACCTATTTGTGTTTAAAAATGCAATTGAAAGCATTTTTGGTTTTGATCATAGTAGGCCATTTTTAAAAAATTATATCGATTTTATATCTATATTAGCATTCTTTATCATTTATAATACCTAGATGTGTTTAAAAATGCAATTGAAAGCATTTTTGGGTTTCAATCATAGTAGGGTATTTTTAAAAAAATTATATCGATTTTATATCTATATTAGCATTCTTTATCATTTATAATACCCAGATGTGTTTAAAAATGCAATTGAAAGCATTTTTGGTTTTGATCATAGTAGGCCATTTTTAAAAAAATTATATCGATTTTATATCTATATTAGCATTCTTTATCATTTATAATACCTAGATGTGTTTAAAAATGCAATTGAAAGCATTTTTGGTTTCAATCATAGTAGGGTATTTTTAAAAAAATTATATCGATTTTATATCTATATTAGCATTCTTTATCATTTATAATACCCAGATGTGTTTAAAAATGCAATTGAAAGCATTTTTGGTTTTGATCATAGTAGGCCATTTTTAAAAAAAATTATATCGATTTTATATCTATATTAGCATTCTTTATCATTTATAATACCCAGATGTGTTTAAAAATGCAATTGAAAGCATTTTTGGTTTTGATCATAGTAGGCCATTTTTAAAAAAATTATATCGATTTTATATCTATATTAGCATTCTTTATCATTTATAATACCTAGATGTGTTTAAAAATGCAATTGAAAGCATTTTTGGTTTCAATCATAGTAGCCTATTTTTAAAAAAATTATATCGATTTTATATCTATATTAGCATTCTTTATCATTTATAATACCTAGATGTGTTTAAAAATGCAATTTAAAGCATTTTTGGTTTCAATCATAGTAGGCTATTTTTAAAAATTTTTTATCGATTTTATATCTTTATTAGCATTTTTTATCATTTATAATACCTAGATGTGTTTAAAAATGCAATTTAAAGCATTTTTGGTTTTAATCATAGTAGGCTATTTTTAAAAAATTATATCGATTTTAAATCTATATTAGCATTCTTTATCATTTATAATACCTAGATGTGTTTAAAAATGCAATTGAAAGCATTTTTGGTTTTGATCATATAAGGCTATTTTTAAAAAAATTATATCGATTTTATATCTATATTAGCATTCTTTATCATTTATAATACCTAGATGTGTTTAAAAATGCAATTTAAAGCATTTTTGGTTTTGATCATAGTAGGCTATTTTTAAAAAAATTATATCGATTTTATATCTTTATTAGCATTCTTTATCATTTATAATACCTAGATGTGTTTAAAAATGCAATTGAAAGCATTTTTGGTTTCAATCATAGTAGCCTATTTTTAAAAAAATTATATCGATTTTATATCTATATTAGCATTCTTTATCATTTATAATACCTAGATGTGTTTAAAAATGCAATTTAAAGCATTTTTGGTTTCAATCATAGTAGGCTATTTTTAAAAAATTTTTTATCGATTTTATATCTTTATTAGCATTTTTTATCATTTATAATACCTAGATGTGTTTAAAAATGCAATTTAAAGCATTTTTGGTTTTAATCATAGTAGGCTATTTTAAAAAATTATATCGATTTTAAATCTATATTAGCATTCTTTATCATTTATAATACCTAGATGTGTTTAAAAATGCAATTGAAAGCATTTTTGGTTTTGATCATATAAGGCTATTTTTAAAAAAATTATATCGATTTTATATCTATATTAGCATTCTTTATCATTTATAATACCTAGATGTGTTTAAAAATGCAATTTAAAGCATTTTTGGTTTCGATCATAGTAGGCTATTTTTAAAAAAATTATATCGATTTTA
>CAKJTK040000001.1:539779-584473 GCA_917627325.4 Chironomus riparius
AGTAGGCTATTTTTAAAAAAATCATATCGATTTTATATCTATATTAGCATTCTTTATCATTTATAATACCTAGATGTGTTTAAAAATGCAATTTAAAGCATTTTTGGTTTCAATCATAGTAGGCTATTTTTAAAAAAAATTTATCGGTTTTATATCTATATTAGCATTCTTTATCATTTATAATACCTAGATGTGTTTAAAAATGCAATTGAAAGCATTTTTGGTTTTGATCATAGTAGGCTATTTTTAAAAAAATCATATCGATTTTATATCTATATTAGCATTCTTTATCATTTATAATACCTAGATGTGTTTAAAAATGCAATTTAAAGCATTTTTGTTTTCAATCATAGTAGCCTATTTTTAAAAAAATTATATCGATTTTATATCTATATTAGCATTCTTTATCATTTATAATTCCTAGATGTGTTTAAAAATGCAATTGAAAGCATTTTTGGTTTCAATCATAGTAGGCTATTTTTAAAAAAATTATATCGATTTCATATCTATATTAGCATTCTTTATCATTTATAATACCTAGATGTGTTTAAAAATGCAATTGAAAGCATTTTTGGTTTTGATCATAGTAAGCTATTTTTAAAAAAATCATATCGATTTTATATCTATATTAGCATTCTTTATCATTTATAATACCTAGATGTGTTTAAAAATGCAATTGAAAGCATTTTTGGTTTCAATCATAGTAGCCTTATTTTAAAAAAAATTATATCGATTTTATATCTATATTAGCATTCTTTATCATTTATAATACCTAGATGTGTTTAAAAATGCAATTTAAAGCATTTTTGGTTTCAATCATAGTAGGCTATTTTTAAAAATTTTTTATCGATTTTATATCTTTATTAGCATTTTTTATCATTTATAATACCTAGATGTGTTTAAAAATGCAATTTAAAGCATTTTTGGTTTTAATCATAGTAGGCTATTTTTAAAAAATTATATCGATTTTAAATCTATATTAGCATTCTTTATCATTTAAAATACCTAGATGTGTTTAAAAATGCAATTGAAAGCATTTTTGGTTTTGATCATATAAGGCTATTTTTAAAAAAATTATATCGATTTTATATCTATATTAGCATTCTTTATCATTTATAATACCTAGATGTGTTTAAAAATGCAATTTAAAGCATTTTGGTTTCAATCATAGTAGGCTATTTTTAAATTTTTTTTATCGATTTTATATCTTTATTAGCATTTTTTATCATTTATAATACCTAGATGTGTTTAAAAATGCAATTTAAAGCATTTTTGGTTTTAATCATAGTAGGCTATTTTTAAAAAAAATTTTATCGATTTTAAATCTATATTAGCATTCTTTATCATTTATAATACCTAGATGTGTTTAAAAATGCAATTGAAAGCATTTTTGGTTTTGATCATATAAGGCTATTTTTAAAAAAATTATATCGATTTTAAATCTATATTAGCATTCTTTATCATTTATAATACCTAGATGTGTTTAAAAATGCAATTTAAAGCATTTTTGGTTTCAATCATAGTAGCCTTATTTTAAAAAAAATTATATCGATTTTATATCTATATTAGCATTCTTTATCATTTATAATACCAAGATGTGTTTTAAAATGCAATTGAAAGCATTTTTGGTTTCAATCATAGTAGGCTTTTTTTAAAAAAATTATATCGATTTTATATCTATATTAGCATTCTTTATCATTTATAATACCTAGATGTGTTTAAAAATGCAATTGAAAGCATTTTTGGTTTCAATCATAGTAGGCTATTTTTAAAAAAATTATATCGATTTTATATCTATATTAGCATTCTTTATCATTTATAATACCTAGATGTGTTTAAAAATGCAATTTAAAGCATTTTTGGTTTCAATCATAGTAGGCTATTTTTAAAAAAAATTTATCGGTTTTATATCTATATTAGCATTCTTTATCATTTATAATACCTAGATGTGTTTAAAAATGCAATTGAAAGCATTTTTGGTTTTGATCATAGTAGGCTATTTTTAAAAAAATCATATCGATTTTATATCTATATTAGCATTCTTTATCATTTATAATACCTAGATGTGTTTAAAAATGCAATTTAAAGCATTTTTAGTTTCAATCATAGTAGGCTATTTTTAAAAAAAATTTATCGGTTTTATATCTATATTAGCATTCTTTATCATTTATAATACCTAGATGTGTTTAAAAATGCAATTGAAAGCATTTTTGGTTTTGATCATAGTAGGCTATTTTTAAAAAAATCATATCGATTTTATATCTATATTAGCATTCTTTATCATTTATAATACCTAGATGTGTTTAAAAATGCAATTTAAAGCATTTTTGTTTTCAATCATAGTAGCCTATTTTTAAAAAAATCATATCGATTTTATATCTATATTAGCATTCTTTATCATTTATAATTCCTAGATGTGTTTAAAAATGCAATTGAAAGCATTTTTGGTTTCAATCATAGTAGGCTATTTTTAAAAAAATTATATCGATTTCATATCTATATTAGCATTCTTTATCATTTATAATACCTAGATGTGTTTAAAAATGCAATTGAAAGCATTTTTGGTTTTGATCATAGTAAGCTATTTTTAAAAAAATCATATCGATTTTATATCTATATTAGCATTCTTTATCATTTATAATACCTAGATGTGTTTAAAAATGCAATTGAAAGCATTTTTGGTTTCAATCATAGTAGCCTTATTTTAAAAAAAATTATATCGATTTTATATCTATATTAGCATTCTTTATCATTTATAATACCAAGATGTGTTTTAAAATGCAATTGAAAGCATTTTTGGTTTCAATCATAGTAGGCTTTTTTTAAAAAAATTATATCGATTTTATATCTATATTAGCATTCTTTATCATTTATAATACCTAGATGTGTTTAAAAATGCAATTGAAAGCATTTTTGGTTTCAATCATAGTAGGCTATTTTTAAAAAAATTATATCGATTTTATATCTATATTAGCATTCTTTATCATTTATAATACCTAGATGTGTTTAAAAATGCAATTTAAAGCATTTTTGGTTTCAATCATAGTAGGCTATTTTTAAAAAAAATTTATCGGTTTTATATCTATATTAGCATTCTTTATCATTTATAATACCTAGATGTGTTTAAAAATGCAATTGAAAGCATTTTTGGTTTTGATCATAGTAGGCTATTTTTAAAAAAATCATATCGATTTTATATCTATATTAGCATTCTTTATCATTTATAATACCTAGATGTGTTTAAAAATGCAATTTAAAGCATTTTTGGTTTCAATCATAGTAGGCTATTTTTAAAAAAAAATTATCGGTTTTATATCTATATTAGCATTCTTTATCATTTATAATACCTAGATGTGTTTAAAAATGCAATTGAAAGCATTTTTGGTTTTGATCATAGTAGGCTATTTTTAAAAAAATCATATCGATTTTATATCTATATTAGCATTCTTTATCATTTATAATACCTAGATGAGTTTAAAAATGCAATTGAAAGCATTTTTGGTTTTGATCATATAAGGCTATTTTTAAAAAAATTATATCGATTTTATATCTATATTAGCATTCTTTATCATTTATAATACCTAGATGTGTTTAAAAATGCAATTGAAAGCATTTTTTGTTTCAATCATATTAGGCTATTTTTAAAAAAATTATATCGATTTTATATCTATATTAGCATTTTTTATCATTTATAATACCAAGATGTGTTTAAAAATGCAATTGAAAGCATTTTTGGTTTCAATCATAGTAGGCTATTTTTAAAAAATTTATATCGATTTTATATCTATATTAGCATTATTTATCATTTATAATACCTAGATGTGTTTAAAAATGCAATTGAAAAAATTTTTGGTTTTGATCATAGTAGGCTATTTTTAAAAAAATTATATCGATTTTATATCTATATTAGCATTCTTTATCATTTATAATACCTAGATGTGTTTAAAAATGCAATTGAAAGCATTTTTGGTTTCAATCATAGTAGCCTATTTTTAAAAAAATTATATCGATTTTATATCTATATTAGCATTCTTTATCATTTATAATACCTAGATGTGTTTAAAAATGCAATTTAAAGCATTTTTGGTTTCAATCATAGTAGGCTATTTTTAAAAAAAATTTATCGGTTTTATATCTATATTAGCATTCTTTATCATTTATAATACCTAGATGTGTTTAAAAATGCAATTGAAAGCATTTTTGGTTTTGATCATAGTAGGCTATTTTTAAAAAAATCATATCAATTTTATATCTATATTAGCATTCTTTATCATTTATAATACCTAGATGTGTTTAAAAATGCAATTGAAAGCATTTTTGGTTTCAATCATAGTAGGCTATTTTTAAAAAAATTATATCGATTTCATATCTATATTAGCATTCTTTATCATTTATAATACCTAGATGTGTTTAAAAATGCAATTGAAAGCATTTTTGGTTTTGATCATAGTAGCCTATTTTTAAAAAAATTATATCGATTTTATATCTATATTAGCATTCTTTATCATTTATAATTCCTAGATGTGTTTAAAAATGCAATTGAAAGCATTTTTGGTTTCAATCATATTAGGCTATTTTTAAAAAAATTATATCGATTTCATATCTATATTAGCATTCTTTATCATTTATAATACCTAGATGTGTTTAAAAATGCAATTGAAAGCATTTTTGGTTTTGATCATATAAGGCTATTTTTAAAAAAATTATATCGATTTTATATCTATATTAGCATTCTTTATCATTTATAATACCTAGATGTGTTTAAAAATGCAATTGAAAGCATTTTTTGTTTCAATCATAGTAGGCTATTTTTAAAAAAATTATATCGATTTTATATCTATATTAGCATTCTTTATCATGTATAATACCTAGATGTGTTTAAAAATGCAACTGAAAGCATTTTTAATTACAATCATAGTAGGCTATTTTTAAAAAAATTATATCGATTTTATATCTATATTAGCATTCTTTATCATTTATAATACCTAGATGTGTTTAAAAATGCAATTGAAAGCATTTTTGGTTTCAATCATAGTAGGCTATTTTTAAAAAAATTATATCGATTTCATATCTATATTAGCATTCTTTATCATTTATAATACCTAGATGTGTTTAAAAATGCAATTGAAAGCATTTTTGGTTTTGATCATAGTAGGCTATTTTTAAAAAAAAATCATATCGATTTTATATCTATATTAGCATTCTTTATCATTTATAATACCTAGATGTGTTTAAAAATGCAATTGAAAGCATTTTTGGTTTCAATCATAGTAGCCTTGTTTTAAAAAAAATTATATCGATTTTATATCTATATTAGCATTCTTTATCATTTATAATACCTAGATGTGTTTAAAAATGCAATTTAAAGCATTTTTGGTTTCAATCATAGTAGGCTATTTTTAAAAAAATTATATCGATTTTATGTCTATATTAGCATTCTTTATCATTTATAATACCTAGATGTGTTTAAAAATGCAATTGAAAGCATTTTTGGTTTTGATCATAGTAGGCTATTTTTAAAAAAATTATATCGATTTTATATCTATATTAGCATTCTTTATCATTTATAATATCTAGATGTGTTTAAAAATGCAATTTAAAGCATTTTTGGTTTCGATCATAGTAGGCTATTTTTAAAAAAATTATATCGATTTTATATCTATATTTGCATTCTTTATCATTTGTAATACCTAGATGTGTTTAAAAATGAAATTGAAAGCATTTTTGGTTTCAATCATAGTAGCCTATTTTTAAAAAAATTATATCGATTTCATATCTATATTAGCATTCTTTATCATTTATAATACCTAGATGTGTTTAAAAATGCAATTTAAAGCATTTTTGGTTTCAATCATAGTAGGCTATTTTTAAAAAATTTTATCGATTTTATATCTATATTAGCATTCTTTATCATTTATAATACCTAGATGTGTTTAAAAATGCAATTGAAAGCATTTTTGGTTTCAATCATAGTAGCCTATTTTTAAAAAAATTATATCGATTTTATATCTATATTAGCATTCTTTATCATTTGTAATACCTAGATGTGTTTAAAAATGCAATTGAAAGCATTTTTGGTTTCAATCATAGTAGCCTATTTTTAAAAAAATTATATCGATTTCATATCTATATTAGCATTCTTTATCATTTATAATACCTAGATGTGTTTAAAAATGCAATTGAAAGCATTTTTGGTTTCAATCATAGTAGCCAATTTTTAAAAAATTATATCGATTTTATATCTATATTAGCATTCTTTATCATTTGTAATACCTAGATGTGTTTAAAAATGCAATTTAAAGCATTTTTGGTTTCAATCATAGTAGGCTATTTTTAAAAAATTTTATCGATTTTATATCTATATTAGCATTTTTTATCATTTATAATACCTAGATGTGTTTAAAAATGCAATTTAAAGCATTTTTGGTTTCAATCATAGTAGGCTATTTTTAAAAAAAATTTATCGGTTTTATATCTATATTAGCATTCTTTATCATTTATAATACCTAGATGTGTTTAAAAATGCAATTTAAAGCATTTTTGGTCTCAATCATAGTAGGCTATTTTTAAAAAAATTATATCGATTTTATATCTATATTAGCATTCTTTATCATTTATAATACCTAGATGTGTTTAAAAATGCAATTGAAAGCATTTTTGGTTTCAATCATAGTAGGCTATTTTTAAAAAAAATTATATCGATTTTATATCTATATTAGCATTCTTTATCATTTATAATACCTAGATGTGTTTAAAAATGCAATTTAAAGCATTTTTGGTTTTGATCATAGTAGGCTATTTTTAAAAAAATTATATCGATTTTATATCTATATTAGCATTCTTTATCATTTATAATACCTAGATGTGTTTAAAAATGCAATTTAAAGCATTTTTGGTTTCAATCATAGTAGGCTATTTTTAAAAAAATTATATCGATTTTATATTAGCATTCTTCATCATTTATAATACCTATATGTGTTTAAAAATGCAATTTAAAGCATTTTTTGTTTTGATCATAGTAGGCTATTTTTAAAAAAAATTATATCGATTTTATATCTATATTAGCATTCTTTATCATTTATAATACCTAGATGTGTTTAAAAATGCAATTTAAAGCATTTTTGGTTTTGATCATAGTAGGCTATTTTTAAAAAAATTATATCGATTTTATATCTATATTAGCATTCTTTATCATTTATAATACCTAGATGTGTTTAAAAATGCAATTTAAAGCATTTTTGGTTTCAATCATAGTAGGCTATTTTTAAAAAAATTATATCGATTTTATATCTATATTAGCATTCTTCATCATTTATAATACCTAGATGTGTTTAAAAATGCAATTTAAAGCATTTTTGGTTTTGATCATAGTAGGCTATTTTTAAAAAAATTATATCGATTTTATATCTATATTAGCATTCTTTATCATTTATAATACCTAGATGTGTTTAAAAATGCAATTTAAAGCATTTTTGGTTTCAATCATATTAGGCTATTTTTAAAAAAATTATATCGATTTTATACCTATATTAGCATTCTTTATCATTTATAATACCTAGATGTGTTTAAAAATGCGATTTAAAGCATTTTTGGTTTCAATCATAGTAGGCTATTTTTAAAGAAATTATATCGATTTTATATCTATATTAGCATTCTTTATCATTTATAATACCTAGATGTGTTTAAAAATGCAATTGAAAGCATTTTTGGTTTTGATCATAGTAGGCTATTTTTAAAAAAATTATATCGATTTTATATCTATATTAGCATTCTTTATCATTTATAATACCTAGATGTGTTTAAAAATGCAATTGAAAGCATTTTTGGTTTCAATCATAGTAGGCTATTTTTAAAAAAATTATATCGATTTTATATCTATATTAGCATTTTTTATCAATTATAATACCTAGATGTGTTTAAAAATGAAATTGAAAGCATTTTTGGTTTTGATCATAGTAGGCTATTTTTAAAAAAATTATATCGATTTTATATCTATATTAGCATTCTTTATCATTTATAATACCTAGATGTGTTTAAAAATGCAATTTAAAGCATTTTTGGTTTCAATCATATTAGGCTATTTTTAAAAAAATTATATCGATTTTATACCTATATTAGCATTCTTTATCATTTATAATACCTAGATGTGTTTAAAAATGCGATTTAAAGCATTTTTGGTTTCAATCATAGTAGGCTATTTTTAAAGAAATTATATCGATTTTATATCTATATTAGCATTCTTTATCATTTATAATACCTAGATGTGTTTAAAAATGCAATTGAAAGCATTTTTGGTTTCAATCATAGTAGGCTATTTTTAAAAAAATTATATCGATTTTATATCTATATTAGCATTTTTATCATTTATAATACCTAGATGTGTTTAAAAATGCAATTAAAAGCATTTTTGGTTTTGATCATAGTAGGCTATTTTTAAAAAAATTATATCGATTTTATATCTATATTAGCATTCTTTTTCATTTATAATACCTAGATGTGTTTAAAAATGAAATTGAAAGCATTTTTGGTTTCAATCATAGTAGGCTATTTTTAAAAAAATTATATCGATTTTATATCTATATTAGCATTTTTTATCATTTATAATACCTAGATGTGTTAAAAAATGCAATTGAAAGCATTTTTGGTTTTGATCATAGTAGGCTATTTTTAAAAAAATTATATCGATTTTATATCTATATTAGCATTCTTTTTCATTTATAATACCTAGATGTGTTTAAAAATGCAATTTAAAGCATTTTTGGTTTCAATCATAGTAGCCTTTTTTTAAAAAAATTATATCGATTTTATATCTATATTAGCATTCTTTATCATTTATAATACCTAGATGTGTTTAAAAATGCAATTTAAAGCATTTTTGGTTTCAATCATAGTAGGCTATTTTTAAAAAAATTATATCGGTTTTATATCTTTATTAGCATTCTTTGTCATTTATAATACCTAGATGTGTTTAAAAATGCAATTGAAAGCATTTTTGGTTTTGATCATAGTAGGCTATTTTTAAAAAAAATATATAGATTTTATATCTATATTAGCATTCTTTATCATTTATAATACCTAGATGTGTTTAAAAATGCAATTTAAAGCATTTTTGGTTTCAATCATAGTAGGCTATTTTTAAAAAAATTTTATCGATTTTATATCTTTATTAGCATTCTTTATCATTTATAATACCTAGATGTGTTTAAAAATGCAATTTAAAGCATTTTTGGTTTTAATCATAGAAGGCTTTTTTTAAAAAAAATTATATCGATTTTAAATCTATATTAGCATTCTTTATCATTTATAATACCTAGATGTGTTTAAAAATGCAATTGAAAGCATTTTTGGTTTTGATCATATAAGGCTATTTTTAAAAAAATTATATCGATTTTATATCTATATTAGCATTCTTTATCATTTATAATACCTAGATGTGTTTAAAAATGCAATTTAAAGCATTTTTGGTTTTGATCATAGTAGGCTATTTTTAAAAAAATTATATCGATTTTATATCTATATTAGCATTCTTTATCATTTATACCTAGATGTGTTTAAAAATGCAATTTAAAGCATTTTTGGTTTCAATCATATTAGGCTATTTTTAAAAATTTTTTATCGATTTTATATCTATATTAGCATTCTTTATCATTTATAATACCTAGATGTGTTTAAAAATGCAATTGAAAGCAATTTTGGTTTCAATCATAGTAGGCTATTTTTAAAAAAATTATATCGATTTTATATCTATATTAGCATTCTTTATCATTTATAATACCTAGATGTGTTTAAAAATGCAATTGAAAGCATTTTTGGTTTCAATCATAGTAGGCTATTTTTAAAAAAACTATATCGATTTTATATCTATATTAGCATTCTTTATCATTTATAATACCTAGATGTGTTTAAAAATGCAATTGAAAGCATTTTTGGTTTCGATCATAGTAGGCTATTTTTAAAAAAATCATATAGATTTTATATCTATATTAGCATTCTTTATCATTTATAATACCTAGATGTGTTTAAAAATGCAATTGAAAGCATTTTTTGGTTTCAATCATAGTAGGCTATTTTTAAAAAAATTATATCGATTTTATATCTATATTAGCATTCTTTATCATTTATAATACCTAGATGTGTTTAAAAATGCAATTTAAAGCATTTTTGGTTTCAATCATAGTAGGCAATTTTAAAAAAAATTATATCAAATTCAAATTCAAATTCAAATTAATTTTTATTATACCTATCGGTAGTATATAAGAAAAAAAAATACATTCAGTTACAATAAATAATTCAAGTAACAATATTTGACCAAAAAAAAATTCATATGACTTAGTGCATTAAATTCACGACAAAAAAAAAACCCTCAAGAATATGCCAAATTTGAGGGAAAAAAAAGAGAAAAAAGATCAGTTCGTTGATAAAATAATTATGAGAAAAGCAAGTAAAAGAAAAAAAGAGTAGGATACTTATTTGTTGTAAATTTTAGTAACTACACTTTTCACTTTTGGTTTTATTAAACCATTTGTTGTGACATTCCGAGCACGACGAAAACCCATCGAGAGATTTACTTCTTCAGTTGTACTAAGAGATAAGTCTCTTGGCATAAGGCGGTCAAAGATCGAACGAGATGAGTTGGCAGCAGCGAGACTTGTAGTGTTTCTTATGGTTGATGAGCTGGGTCGAGAAAGACTATTCCTTGTATGGCTATTTATTGTTGGAATCTTAGCCACAACTGACATTTCGTTTACTTCAGATAGTAATAAGTCGTTTTTCATAATAAACTTCCAGACATCAGAGTAATCTAGACCAGAAGCTAGTTTCTTATCAATACCTGTTTTAAGCAGGGTCGGTATAATATGAAGAGTGTCTGAAGAGAATGATAAAGACCCATAAAGATTTTTTAGTGCGTTAAGAGAACTGTCAGAAAGATTAGACTGATCAATTAGAAAACGTAAGATATGTGAATCCTTTTCATCATTCCATTCTAGTCGAATGCCGTAGATTGGTTTAATTGATGCATGATTGGTTGTATTTCTGGCATTTAAAAACTTCAGGATTATCTGAGATGGTTCATCTGGTAAAGAACCTGAGACGACATTAACAGTTGTCTCATTGCACAATCCATAGGGCTGAGAATTTTTTAGACACGGAAACATAATAGCCGAGGTGCCAGGAATAATGACTAAAAATATTAAATTGTTGTTAATTACCAAGTTAAATTTACCCTTGGCGACTTTCAGTATGTTTGATCGACGTTCAGCAGTGAGTTTCATATTTGAGTGACGTTCTTCAAACAATTTCACTATCCAATCATTTAATTGGCTAGAGTGTGAAATTTCGAACAGAACGGAGTTGGATTTGAAACTCAGACCACAAATATTCAACTTTTGTTGGTGGATCAGAAATTCCGCAATGTCTCCAGCATTAAGCGATGTCATTGATCCTTTTGTAAAAATTTTCAGCAAAACATTATCAGATGAATCCGTTCTAGCCTTAGAATTGTCTGAGAATGATAAATCCTGCTCAGTCGCAAAAATCTGCAGTATGTCTTCACCAGAAATGTCCTCCATTAGTCAAATGTCAACAATTAATCACCAAGCAATGGAAAAAAAAGACACAAACGCGTTATAATTAACTAGAATTTGAGAATATTAAGCAAGTATGCAGTTGTTCGTGTGATGAAAATTTGTACTCGAGAAAAAAGAAACATATATTTGAAACCCTTTAGATTCCATATACTCGAAGAAACACTCGGAAGTTCGGGAGGCTTGACACTTTGTTTGTTTACATCATAAAATTTTATAAATCTTTAAATCAGTTAAATAATTTTAAAATTTGATCTAATAGAGCATTCTTTATCATTTATAATACCTAGATGTGTTTAAAAATGCAATTTAAAGCATTTTTGGTTTCAATCATAGTAGGCTATTTTTAAAAAAAATTTATCGATTTTATATCTTTATTAGCATTCTTTATATGAGTTGCAAACTTGATCTCAACGTGAACAGACGTGTTTACAAATCGCTCCGCAAATTATTCAAAAATCTCAAAAGAAACAAAACAGAGACTACCTGAGAAGCTTTTTGTTTGCAAAAAGTTTCAAAATCTCAGTTTGATTCTCAAAACATCAAAATGGTAGCATCACCAAAAACTACCAACAACGAAGAAAATCTTTCTCAAAATCAGCATGGACTTAATAGTTCTCAACAACAACATTCATCTTCAGTGACAATTCTCAATATTGAGGAAATTTTCAGTGAAGATGTTTCACAAGCAGCCGACATTGAGATGACAAATCTCAAACCAAAAAAACAAATATCAATAAAGAAGTTTCTCAATGAAGCAAGTAAAGCAGAAAAACGCCCTCGAGAAGTGATAGTTCCCAACGCTCTTTTAAAAAGAGTAGCAAACGAAAGCAAACCAAAAGATGGGAACAAACCACTGTTCGTACTCCCACCAGTGAAGAAAGCTTCGTCTTCTGGAGTACCGTATCTATTTGGTTCACCAGAACAGGAGAAAAAAAGATCGACAACTTCTTCGTACTGGGGAGAAAACAGCAAAACATCAGAGCAACAAAAGACAATTTGCATAAACACGGAAAGCAACAACAACAAATCTCAACAAAAATCAAAACCACCTCCAATTTTCATCAGCACAGGAGGAGCTGGTGAAATCAAGAGATTGACGAATGAAATAAACAATCAACCTGGAAGTTTCTTAATTGAGACCAAAAAGGGCAAACAAGGAACAAAAACGGTAACAACGGAGAGTTGGGATTACTACGAGAAATTCATCCAACTACTCAAAGACAAAAAGCATCACTTCCACACATACTCCAGCCAAGAACCACTGAAGAAGTACGTACTCTATGGACTCCCAGATATGGAAATCAGTGAGTTGGAGAAGGAACTTCAAACCGTAAAAATCACACCAGTAAAAATTGTCAAAATGACAATGAAACACAAAAGACACGAACAAGACGACGACCAGAACTACCTCGTGTACTTCAAAAAAGATGTAGAACAAGGTGGAAATTTCCTGGAATTCCTCAGAAAAATCAAAATTGTCAGCAGTTTCAAAATTAAATGGGCTGACTACAAAAATAGACAAGCTGGACCATCTCAATGTTCGAAATGTCTGCAGTTTGGTCATGGACAAAACGGTTGTAACAAACCGTCCGTTTGCTTCAGATGCTCTGAGCAACATGACTCGAAAACGTGCCAGTACATATCGAAAGAGACCAACAAGGTTCCAATCGGAAAACTCAAATGTTTCTTCTGCGGTGAAAAACATACAGCAATTTTCACAGGTTGTAAAACCAGACAAGAAATAATTGAAAAATTGAAATCAAAATCACAGAATGGAAACAACCAAAATCAAAACAAAACAGCAGGCCATTATTCATATGGACAACGGAGAAACAATCCTACAACACCGCATCGTCCTGAGAGATCAACCAGAAACGTCCAACATGCACCAAAACCTCAATGGAGAAAGGAGTATATGGAACCATCAACATCTGGTACACAAAAGCATGTTCATCAAAAACAAGTTCCAGTCAACCACAAACCAAGGAACACAAATCCTCCTCCAAATCACTAACCCTCAAATCAGGGAAATAAAAATAACTTGAACAACCAACAAAACAATAAAGAAAGAGGAAAACATTGGAAAAAGAATCAAAGAAAAAAGCAAAACGAGCGCATTAATAACAATCAACATCAAAAACCAAAGCAAGATGTTGAGCTTATGGACTCAGAAGACATCAGTGCAACAAGTCAGACCTCGAATGAAGTCTTCCCAGAACCTTCATTCAGTGTTGAGGTAGTGAATCGAAACATAACAACTAATCAACAAGCTCAAAGCACCAGCACAAGAGATAAAAACATCTCAGAAATAGAGGAATCAAAGTGCAAGTACCTTATCAGCGAGCTTCTCAAATTAATCGCCAAAAATCCAGAGTTCATCGACGAAATACTCCAAGCAATCGGCTCAAGTGCCAAAAACACCGCATACAATAATGGATTGTAGACAACAAAGTATCAACGTCCTCTACTGGAATGCTAACGGCCTCACTGACAAAATGTTAGCATTTCTCGACTACCTAAGCAAGCAAAACGTCGATGTTGCTTGCATCTCAGAAACATTCCTAAAACCAAACTCAAAATTGACTCGCATCCAGACTACGTAATTCATCGATTGGATCGCGTGGATAGACCAAAGGGTGGTGTTGCAATCATCGTCAAAAGAAATCTAAAACATCAGCTTCAACCAAGCTACAACACAAAACTAATGGAATGCATTGGAATCAAAGTCTTCATCAATGACACGGATAGTTGTCACATCCTCTCAGTCTATCTCCCAGGAGGAAGCAAAGGAGGGGAAATAGATCTACATCTGAGAGATGACATCAACAAAATAACAAATCTGAGAGGAAATTACTACATCTGTGGAGACTTCAATGCAAAACATCGAGAATGGAACTGCAACGTTGCAAATAAATCAGGAAATATTCTTCAGGAAATGTCAGGAGAGTTCATGATCTACTTTCCTGACTCGCCAACGTACTACCCAGAAGATCGAAACAAATCAGTGTCAACAATTGACCTGATGCTCTCGAATTCCAACCTCGAAACAACAGAACTTCAATGCACAGAGGCAATGAGTGATCACTGCGCTGTGTATTTCCAAATCAAAACATCAAAAATCGACAGAACTGAAAATACAGTCTACAGATATGACTACAAAAACGCAAACTGGAAAAAGTTCAAAGCACAAATTTCACGCCGCATTGAAGACAACATTGGAGAAAATTCTTGCAATACAACAGATGAGATCGAGAATCACATTAAGATTCTCTCTGAACTCATCATGGAAGCGAGGAACTCAAGTGTAAAAATGAAAAAGATCAAGTTCGAATCAACTAAACTCACACCGGAGATTAAAGATCTAATCAACACAAAAAGGAGTCTTCGTCGAAGATGGCAGAGAAGCAGAGATAATCAACTCAAATCTGAATTGAATTATCTGCAGAGAGTCATCAATGAGAAAATTAAAGAACTCAAAAACAAAAACTGGAATAAGCGTCTCTCAGAGATTCAACCGTCAAACCAAACAGTTTGGAGAATAGCAAAATTTTGCAAAAAAGGTTCAAAAACAATGCCTCCATTGACAAATCTGGGTAAAACGTTCATCACCAACAAAGAAAAAGCCAGCGCACTCAGTGAGTATTTTCGTGAAGCTCACGAAAATCCTCTGGAACAAAACGATCCACAACATACACAGGAAGTAAACAACACAGTCAAAGAAGCATTGGAACAAGACAATGATGAGAATCCAGAACTAACAGATGTAAACGAAATCGTGAGCATCATAAGAAATCTGAAAAATCCAAAAGCTCCGGGACTAGATGAAGTCAACAACATACTCATCAAAAATCTTCTTGAAAAAGGTTTCGAATACTTGAAATTCATCATCAATTCGTGTCTGAAACTCAACCACTTCCCCAAAGTTTGGAAACATGCAAAAGTGATTCCTATTCCAAAACCTGGAAAACCAGCAAATGAGCTAAGCAGCTACAGGCCAATAAGTCTACTCAGCTCAATAAGCAAAATACTGGAGAGAGTATTACTGAATAGAATCAACGATCATCTTGAGGATAACAACATCATCCCAAACCAGCAGTGCGGCTTCCGGACTGGAAGATCAACATCTCACCAGCTCATCAAAGTGATCAAATCAGTATGCTTTCTCGAAATCCCGGTCCCGACAAATTTTCGGGATCGGGATCGGGATTGAAATTTTTCGGGATTTCCCGGGAAATCCCGGGAATCCCGAATATGTAAAAAAAATTTAAAAAACAGCATTTTTCTGCTTTTTTTCCCAAAAAAAATTATATATTTTTTTGCTACTTATACGGTCATTTATTCCTTAATTAATTAGTTATACTTTATGTGTTACAAGGTAGATGTTTTAATCCATGTTTCCTTTGAAAAATGTGAACATAAACAAAAATAGAAAATAAATGTTGATAAAGATGTAAGTTAAAAGGTTATAGAAAACGTTGGAATATAATAATAAAAATTAAGCATTAATGAAAAAACTTTTAACAAATGCAATTGCATTTAGATTCTTGTCAAGTAAACGTTTTCTTTGTTTTGTAAGAATGTTGTTACTAATAGAGAAATTTCGTTCGCTTTGAGTTGAGGTCGGCTGCATTGTTATCAATGCATCGTAAAGTTGATCTAATAAAACGGTTCTCTTCTTATTTTTGTCATACCAATTAAACTCTCTTTTCAAGTTATTTGGTTCTGTTGCTGCTGCATCTGTTGTTAATGATGTATATTCAGATATGCTTAGTTTCAGTCTATCTTGAATAGAAATGTTTGACGGTTGGATTTGATTTGCACTGGATGTTGAAGCTTCCATAGCTCCATTTGTAGAGTTTTTGACAAAATACCAGAGGGCGAAGTCGACTCGGATTTTGTATGGAAAAGTCGACTTGAGTTCACTCGACTTCATACAAATTTCGAGTCGACTTCGCCCTCTGCAAAATACTTCTTCAATAAGTCAATGCCAAGTTTATGTATTGCAGCTTTTGTTGACGATTTAAAATGCTTGTCTAAAGAAATATATTGAGGATTATTCAGGTAAAGTATTAAGTCAATTAATGTTCCATTTCTTCGTGCACCTATGCGAGCGCAATTCATATCGTAAACCTTTTGAGACAATAATGTTCCTTGTAGCAACAATTCGTCTAGCAAAAAGTTAATTGTTCCTTCAGCAATTAATAAATCGTTTGATTTACGCAATAATTCTTCTGTCACGTATTTAGCAGGTTCTAAAACATCAATAATTTCCTAAACTAAAAAACCGGGATTTTCAATCCCGATCCCGATAAATTTCGGGATCCCGGGATTGATCGGGATCGGTAAATCCCGGGAAATCCCGATCCCGATCCCGATAGCGAGAAAGCATACAAATCAGCAAAAGAAAACTTAAACAACAAAAAGTCAACAGGCATGATCTTCCTGGATGTAGAAAAAGCATTTGACAGAGTCTGGCATAACGGACTCTTGTACAAAATGCTCAAACTGAGATTTCCACTGCCACTTATAAAAACTGTAAGATCTTTCCTCAGTGAAAGATCTTTCGCAGTTTTTATTAAAGGTCAGTTCTCAGAAATCAAGGTAATCAAATTCGGAGTGCCACAAGGAGCAGTGCTTTCACCAACTCTCTACAACATCTTCACGTATGATGTTGTAAGAGAGACAACCAACAACATCGGTCTTTTCGCAGATGATACAGCACTGTATCATTCTGCAGAGAACTCGGCCGATATTGTGACACATCTACAGCACACAGGAAGAAAAGTTCAACAATACATGAACAAATGGAAGATCAACCTCAACAAACAGAAGACTCAAGCCTTATTCATCACAAACAGGCACTCCAGGCAACTACCAGGAAATAACATCAAATTTCTCAACGAAAACATCCAATGGGAAACAGAAGCTAAATATCTGGGAATGGTGATCGACAAAAGAGTGACATTAAAGCCGCATGTGGAGTATGTGACCAATAGGGCTCACACCGCATTAAGACAGCTTTATCCGCTCATCAGCAGGAACTCACAACTCGACGTACGAAACAAACTTCTCATCTACAAACTAGCCATCAGACCAATATTCACATATGGTTGTCCAGCGTTTGGAAGCATGGCAAAAACCCATCTTCAAAAACTTCAAGTACTGCAAAACAAATTCTTGAGAATTGTTCTCAATAAAACAAGATATGAAAGGATCACCGATCTTCATACAGAAGCGAAAATACCGTCCATCGAAGACTACGTCGGAAAGTTGCAAGCGAACTTCAACAGTCGTCTTGCATCTCAAAACACCGAATAAATCAAATGAAATACAAAAGAAAGTAAAATCCGTAAATGAAATCAAAATTAAGAGACAAAAGGCAAATTGAATGCCTGAAACCTTAAAACAAAAAGCAACAAAATGTATAGAAACTTTGTACATACTTAAATTTAAATGTAAATAAATAAAAAGTTTAATTTAAAAAAAAAAAAAAAATAGCAATCTTTATCATTTATAATACCTAGATGTGTTTAAAAATGCAATTTAAAGCATTTTTGGTTTTAATCATAGTAGGCTTTTTTTAAAAAAATTACAGAAGTCCTCGTGTTATTGATCGAGGGACTTAAGCGCATTTTTGTGTTAGCGATCAGTATTTGATTATGTAATTATTTTGCGTTCATTTACAGATCATGAGAAGATTAGAAGATCATTAATTTTAGTGTAATTAACAAAAAGTTACAATGAATGCTTATATAGAAAGGATTATTATTTAACGGTCAATAAATAATTTGAAATTTTGCCGTTAAAAGTTGCACTAAAAAAACATTAATTATAGTATAATTAGATAATTTGTTGCAATGAATTTCCATACAGAAAGAGTTTATCATTTAACGGTTTCTTGTAATTCAAATTTTCTAACGGTCAATATAATAATAATTTGAAATTTTCCCGCTATAAGTTGCACTACGAAAAAATTAATTATAGTATAATTAAATAATTTGTTGCAATGAATTTTCATACAGAAAGGGTTTATCATTTAACATTTTTTTGTAATTCAAATTTTCTAACGGTCAATAAATAGTTTGAAATTTTTCCGCTATAAGTTGCACTACGAAAAAATTAATTATAGTATAATTAAATAATTTGTTCCAATGAATTTCTATACAAAAAAAGTTTATCATTTAACGGTTTTTTGAAATTCAAATTTTACAACGGCTAGAAATTTTTTGAAATTATAGAGGTAATATTGAAATTATAGAGGTAAAATAAAATTTGAGCAGGTTACACTGAAAACAAAACAAAAATTCATTAATTATAGCATAAATACACTGTTTTAAGATTTTTAAATGTCCGGCGGGCCAATAACTCGATATAACGGAACTAATGCAAAAAACTAGAACTCTCTACGATGTCTAGATTAAAAGTTTTTCTTAGCAGCCGACCAGCCAGCCAGCCAGCCAGCCAGCCAGCCAGCCGAACAAAGTGCGTTATTAAGCTACCTTTTTGAAACAAGTTTCAAAAATGCGCTAAAAAATTATATCGATTTTAAATCTATATTAGCATTCTTTATCATTTATAATACCTAGATGTGTTTAAAAATGCAATTTAAAGCATTTTTGGTTTTGATCATAGTAGGCTATTTTTATAAAAATTATATCGATTTTATATCTATATTAGCATTCTTTATCATTTATACCTAGATGTGTTTAAAAATGCAATTTAAAGCATTTTTGGTTTCAATCATATTAGGCTATTTTTAAAAATTTTTTATCGATTTTATATCTATATTAGCATTCTTTATCATTTATAATACCTAGATGTGTTTAAAAATGCAATTGAAAGCATTTTTGGTTTCGATCATAGTAGGCTATTTTTAAAAAAATCATATCGATTTTATATCTATATTAGCATTCTTTATCATTTATAATACCTAGATGTGTTTAAAAATGCAATTGAAAGCATTTTTTGGTTTCAATCATAGTAGGCTATTTTTAAAAAAATTATATCGATTTCATATCTATATTAGCATTCTTTATCATTTATAATACCTAGATGTGTTTAAAAATGCAATTGAAAGCATTTTTGGTTTTGATCATAGTAGGCTATTTTTAAAAAAATTATATCGATTTTATATCTATATTAGCATTCTTTATCATTTATAATACCTAGATGTGTTTAAAAATGCAATTTAAAGCATTTTTGGTTTCAATCATAGTAGGCTATTTTTAAAAAAATTATATCGATTTTATATCTATATTAGCATTCTTTATCATTTATAATACCTAGATGTGTTTAAAAATGCAATTAAAAGCATTTTTGGTTTCGATCATAGTAGGCTATTTTTAAAAAAATCATATCGATTTTATATCTATATTAGCATTCTTTATCATTTATAATACCTAGATGTGTTTAAAAATGCAATTGAAAGCATCTTTGGTTTTGATCATATAAGGCTATTTTTAAAAAAATTATATCGATTTTATATCTATATTAGCATTCTTTATCATTTATAATACCTAGATGTGTTTAAAAATGCAATTTAAAGCATTTTTGGTTTTGATCATAGTAGGCTATTTTTAAAAAAATTATATCGATTTTATATCTATATTAGCATTCTTTATCATTTATACCTAAATGTGTTTAAAAATGCAATTTAAAGCATTTTTGGTTTCAATCATATTAGGCTATTTTTAAAAAAATTTATCGATTTTATATCTATATTAGCATTCTTTATCATTTATAATACCTAGATGTGTTTAAAAATGCAATTGAAAGCATTTTTGGTGTCGATCATAGTAGGCTATTTTTAAAAAAATCATATCGATTTTATATCTATATTAGCATTATTTATCATTTATAATACCTAGATGTGTTTAAAAATGCAATTGAAAGCATTTTTTGGTTTCAATCATAGTAGGCTATTTTTAAAAAAATTATATCGATTTCATATCTATATTAGCATTGTTTATCATTTATAATACCCAGATGTGTTTAAAAATGCAATTGAAAGCATTTTTGGTTTCAATCATAGTAGGCTATTTTTAAAAAAATTATGTCGATTTTATATCTATATTAGCATTCTTTATCATCTATAATACCTAGATGTGTTTAAAAATGCAATTAAAAGCATTTTTGGTTTCGATCATAGTAGGCTATTTTTAAAAAAATCATATCGATTTTATATCTATATTAGCATTCTTTATCATTTATAATACCTAGATGTGTTTAAAAATGCAATTTAAAGCATTTTTGGTTTCAATCATAGTAGGCTATTTTTAAAAAAATTATATCGATTTTATATCTATATTAGCATTCTTTATCATTTATAATACCTAGATGTGTTTAAAAATGCAATTGAAAGCATTTTTGGTTTTGATCATAGTAGGCTATTTTTAAAAAAATTATATCGATTTTATATCTATATTAGCATTCTTTATCATTTATAATACCATGATGTGTTTAAAAATGCAATTGAAAGCATTTTTGGTTTCAATCATAGTAGGCTATTTTTAAAAAAATTATATCGATTTTATATCTATATTAGCATTCTTTATCATTTATAATACCTAGATGTGTTTAAAAATGCAATTGAAAGCATTTTTGGTTTTGATCATAGTAGGCTATTTTTAAAAAAATTATATCGATTTTATATCTATATTAGCATTCTTTATCATTTATAATACCTAGATGTGTTTAAAAATGCAATTTAAAGCATTTTTGGTTTCAATCATAGTAGCCTATTTTTAAAAAAATTATATCGATTTTATATCTATATTAGCATTCTTTATCATTTATAATACCTAGATGTGTTTAAAAATGCAATTGAAAGCATTTTTGGTTTTGATCATAGTAGGCTATTTTTAAAAAAAATTATATCGATTTTATATCTATATTAGCATTCTTTATCATCTATAATACCTAGATGTGTTTAAAAATGCAATTTAAAGCATTTTTGGTTTCAATCATAGTAGGCTATTTTAAAAAAAATTTATCGGTTTTTTATCTATATTAGCATTCTTTATCATTTATAATACCTAGATGTGTTTAAAAATGCAATTGAAAGCATTTTTGGTTTCAATCATAGTAGGCTATTTTAAAAAAATTATATCGATTTTATATCTATATTAGCATTGTTTATCATTTATAATACCCAGATGTGTTTAAAAATGCAATTGAAAGCATTTTTGGTTTCAATCATAGTAGGCTATTTTTAAAAAAATTATGTCGATTTTATATCTATATTAGCATTCTTTATCATCTATAATACCTAGATGTGTTTAAAAATGCAATTAAAAGCATTTTTGGTTTCGATCATAGTAGGCTATTTTTAAAAAAATCATATCGATTTTATATCTATATTAGCATTCTTTATCATTTATAATACCTAGATGTGTTTAAAAATGCAATTGAAAGCATTTTTGGTTTCAATCATAGTAGCCTTATTTTAAAAAAAATTATATCGATTTTATATCTATATTAGCATTCTTTATCATTTATAATACCATGATGTGTTTTAAAATGCAATTGAAAGCATTTTTGGTTTCAATCATAGTAGGCTATTTTTAAAAAAAATTATATCGATTTTATATCTATATTAGCATTCTTTATCATTTATAATACCTAGATGTGTTTAAAAATGCAATTGAAAGCATTTTTGGTTTTGATCATAGTAGGCTATTTTTAAAAAAATTATATCGATTTTATATCTATATTAGCATTCTTTATCATTTATAATACCTAGATGTGTTTAAAAATGCAATTGAAAGCATTTTTGGTTTCAATCATAGTAGCCTATTTTTAAAAAAAATTATATCGATTTTATATCTATATTAGCATTCTTTATCATTTATAATACCTAGATGTGTTTAAAAATGCAATTGAAAGCATTTTTGGTTTTGATCATAGTAGGCTATTTTTAAAAAAATTATATCGATTTTATATCTATATTAGCATTCTTTATCATTTATAATACCTAGATGTGTTTAAAAATGCAATTGAAAGCATTTTTGGTTTTGATCATAGTAGGCTATTTTTAAAAAAATTATATCGATTTTATATCTATATTAGCATTCTTTATCATTTATAATACCTAGATGTGTTTAAAAATGCAATTGAAAGCATTTTTGGTTTCAATCATAGTAGCCTATTTTTAAAAAAAATTATATCGATTTTATATCTATATTAGCATTCTTTATCATCTATAATACCTAGATGTGTTTAAAAATGCAATTTAAAGCATTTTTGGTTTCAATCATAGTAGGCTATTTTTAAAAAAAATTTATCGGTTTTATATCTATATTAGCATTCTTTATCATTTATAATACCTAGATGTGTTTAAAAATGCAATTGAAAGCATTTTTGGTTTTGATCATAGTAGGTTTTTTTTAAAAAAATTATATCGATTTTATATCTATATTAGCATTCTTTATCATTTATAATACCTAGATGTGTTTAAAAATGCAATTGAAAGCATTTTTGGTTTCAATCATAGAAGCCTATTTTTAAAAAAATTATATCGATTTTATATCTATATTAGCATTCTTTATCATTTATAATACCTAGATGTGTTTAAAAATGCAATTTAAAGCATTTTTGGTTTCAATCATAGTAGGCTATTTTTAAAAATTTTTTATCGATTTTATATCTTTATTAGCATTTTTTATCATTTATAATACCTAGATGTGTTTAAAAATGCAATTTAAAGCATTTTTGGTTTTAATCATAGTAGGCTATTTTTAAAAAAAATTATATCGATTTTAAATCTATATTAGCATTCTTTATCATTTATAATACCTAGATGTGTTTAAAAATGCAATTGAAAGCATTTTTGGTTTTGATCATATAAGGCTATTTTTAAAAAAATTATATCGATTTTATATCTATATTAGCATTCTTTATCATTTATAATACCTAGATGTGTTTAAAAATGCAATTCAAAGCATTTTTGGTTTCGATCATAGTAGGCTATTTTTAAAAAAATTATATCGATTTTATGTCTATATTAGCATTCTTTATCATTTATAATACCTAGATGTGTTTAAAAATGCAATTTAAAGCATTTTTGGTTTCAATTATATTAGGCTATTTTTAAAAAAATTATATCGATTTTATATCTATATTAGCATTCTTTATCATTTATAATACCTAGATGTGTTTAAAATACAATTGAAAGCATTTTTGGTTTCAATCATAGTAGGCTATTTTTAAAAAAATTATATCGATTTTATATCTATATTAGCATTCTTTATCATTTATAATACCTAGATGTGTTTAAAAATGCAATTGAAAGCATTTTTGGTTTTGATCATAGTAGGCTATTTTTAAAAAAATTATATCGATTTTATATCTATATTAGCATTCTTTATCATTTATAATACCTAGATGTGTTTAAAAATGCAATTGAAAGCATTTTTGGTTTTGATCATATATGGCTATTTTTAAAAAAAAATCATATCGATTTTATATCTATATTAGCATTTTTTATCATTTATAATACCTAGATGTGTTTAAAAATGCAATTGAAAGCATTTTTTGGTTTCAATCATAGTAGGCTATTTTTAAAAAAAATTATATCGATTTTATATCTATATTAGCATTCTTTATCATTTATAATACCTAGATGTGTTTAAAAATGCAATTGAAAGCATTTTTGGTTTCAATCATAGTAGGCTATTTTTAAAAAAATTATATCGATTTCATATCTATATTAGCATTCTTTATCATTTATAATACCTAGATGTGTTTAAAAATGCAATTGAAAGCATTTTTGGTTTCAATCATAGTAGGCTATTTTTAAAAAAATTATATCGATTTTATATCTATATTAGCATTCTTTATCATTTATAATACCTAGATGTGTTTAAAAATGCAATTGAAAGCATTTTTGGTTTCGATCATAGTAGGCTATTTTTAAAAAAATCATATCGATTTTATATCTATATTAGCATTCTTTATCATTTATAATACCTAGATGTGTTTAAAAATGCAATTAAAAGCATTTTTGGTTTCAATCATAGTAGCCTTATTTTAAAAAAAATTATATCGATTTTATATCTATATTAGCATTCTTTATCATTTATAATACCAAGATGTGTTTTAAAATGCAATTGAAAGCATTTTTGGTTTCAATCATAGTAGGCTATTTTTAAAAAAATTATATCGATTTTATACCTATATTAGCATTCTTTATCATTTATAATACCTAGATGTGTTTAAAAATGCAATTGAAAGCATTTTTGGTTTTGATCATAGTAGGCTATTTTTAAAAAAATTATATCGATTTTATATCTATATTAGCATTCTTTATCATTTATAATACCTAGATGTGTTTAAAAATGCAATTGAAAGCATTTTTGGTTTCAATCATAGTAGGCTATTTTTAAAAAAATTATATTTATTTTATATCTATATTAGTATTCTTTATCATTTATAATACCTAGATGTGTTTAAAAATGCAATTTAAAGCATTTTTGGTTTCAATCATAGTAGGCTATTTTTAAATTTTTTTTATCGATTTTATATCTTTATTAGCATTTTTTATCATTTATAATACCTAGATGTGTTTAAAAATGCAATTTAAAGCATTTTTGGTTTTAATCATAGTAGGCTATTTTTAAAAAAAATTATATCGATTTTAAATCTAAATTAGCATTCTTTATCATTTATAATAACTAGATGTGTTTAAAAATGCAATTGAAAGCATTTTTGGTTTTGATCATATAGACTATTTTTAAAAAAAAATCATATCGATTTTATATCTATATTAGCATTCTTTATCATTTATAATACCTAGATGTGTTTAAAAATGCAATTTAAAGCATTTTTGGTTTTAATCATAGTAGGCTATTTTTAAAAAAAATTATATCGATTTTAAATCTAAATTAGCATTCTTTATCATTTATAATAACTAGATGTGTTTAAAAATGCAATTGAAAGCATTTTTGGTTTTGATCATATAGGCTATTTTTAAAAAAATTATATCGATTTTATATCTATATTAGCATTCTTTATCATTTATAATACCTAGATGTGTTTAAAAATGCAATTTAAAGCATTTTTGGTTTCGATCATAAAAGGCTATTTTTAAAAAAATTATATCGATTTTATGTCTATATTAGCATTCTTTATCATTTATAATACCTAGATGTGTTTAAAAATGCAATTGAAAGCATTTTTGGTTTTGATCATATAGACTATTTTTAAAAAAAAATCATATCGATTTTATATCTATATTAGCATTTTTTATCATTTATAATACCTAGATGTGTTTAAAAATGCAATTTAAAGCATTTTTGGTTTCAATCATAGTAGCCTATTTTTAAAAAAAATTATATCGATTTTATATCTATATTAGCATTCTTTATCATTTATAATACCTAGATGTGTTTAAAAATGCAATTGAAAGCATTTTTGGTTTCAATCATAGTAGGCTATTTTTAAAAAAATTATATCGATTTTATATCTATATTAGCATTCTTTATCATTTATAATACCTAGATGTGTTTAAAATGCAATTGAAAGCATTTTTGGTTTCAATCATAGTAGCCTATTTTTAAAAAAATTATATTTATTTTATATCTATATTAGCATTCTTTATCATTTATAATACCTAGATGTGTTTAAAAATGCAATTTAAAGCATTTTTGGTTTCAATCATAGTAGGCTATTTTTAAATTTTTGTTATCGATTTTATATCTTTATTAGCATTTTTTATCATTTATAATACCTAGATGTGTTTAAAAATGCAATTTAAAGCATTTTTGGTTTTAATCATAGTAGGCTATTTTTAAAAAAAATTATATTGATTTTAAATCTATATTAGCATTCTTTATCATTTATAATACCTAGATGTGTTTAAAAATGCAATTGAAAGCATTTTTGGTTTTGATCATATAAGACTATTTTTAAAAAAATTATATCGATTTTATATCTATATTAGCATTCTTTATCATTTATAATACCTAGATGTGTTTTAAAAATGCAATTTAAAGCATTTTTGGTTTCGATCATAGTAGGCTATTTTTAAAAAAATTATATCGATTTTATGTCTATATTAGCATTCTTTATCATTTATAATACCTAGATGTGTTTAAAAATGCAATTGAAAGCATTTTTGGTTTTGATCATATAGACTATTTTTAAAAAAAAAATCATATCGATTTTATATCTATATTAGCATTTTTTATCATTTATAATACCTAGATGTGTTTAAAAATGCAATTGAAAGCATTTTTGGTTTCGATCATAGTAAGCTATTTTTAAAAAAAATCATATCGATTTTATATCTATATTAGCATTCTTTATCATTTATAATACCTAGATGTGTTTAAAAATGCAATTGAAAGCATTTTTGGTTTCAATCATAGTAGCCTTATTTTAAAAAAAAATATATCGATTTTATATCTATATTAGCATTCTTTATCATTTATAATACCAAGATGTGTTTTAAAATGCAATTGAAAGCATTTTTGGTTTCAATCATAGTAGGCTATTCTTAAAAAAATTATATCGATTTTATATCTATATTAGTATTCTTTATCATTTATAATACCTAGATGTGTTTAAAAATGCAATTGAAAGCATTTTTGGTTTTGATCATAGTAGGCTATTTTTAAAAAAATTATATCGATTTTATATCTATATTAGCATTCTTTATCATTTATAATACCTAGATGTGTTTAAAAATGCAATTGAAAGCATTTTTGGTTTCAATCATAGTAGCCTATTTTTAAAAAAATTATATCGATTTTATATCTATATTAGCATTCTTTATCATTTATAATACCTAGATGTGTTTAAAAATGCAATTTAAAGCATTTTTGGTTTCAATCATAGTAGGCTATTTTTAAAAATTTTTTATCGATTTTATATTTTATTAGCATTTTTTTATCATTTATAATACCTAGATGTGTTTAAAAATGCAATTTAAAGCATTTTGGTTTTAATCATAGTAGGCTATTTTAAAAAATTATATCGATTTTAAATCTATATTAGCATTCTTTATCATTTATAATACCTAGATGTGTTTAAAAATGCAATTGAAAGCATTTTTGGTTTTGATCATATAAGGCTATTTTTAAAAAAATTATATCGATTTTATATCTATATTAGCATTCTTTATCATTTATAATACCTAGATGTGTTTAAAAATGCAATTGAAAGCATTTTTGGTTTCAATCATAGTAGGCTATTTTTAAAAAAAATTATATTGATTTTAAATCTATATTAGCATTCTTTATCATTTATAATACCTAGATGTGTTTAAAAATGCAATTGAAAGCATTTTTGGTTTTGATCATATAAGACTATTTTTAAAAAAAATTATATCGATTTTATATCTATATTAGCATTCTTTATCATTTATAATACCTAGATGTGTTTAAAAATGCAATTTAAAGCATTTTTGGTTTCGATCATAGTAGGCTATTTTTAAAAAAATTATATCGATTTTATGTCTATATTAGCATTCTTTATCATTTATAATACCTAGATGTGTTTAAAAATGCAATTGAAAGCATTTTTGGTTTTGATCATATAGACTATTTTTAAAAAAAAATCATATCGATTTTATATCTATATTAGCATTTTTTATCATTTATAATACCTAGATGTGTTTAAAAATGCAATTGAAAGCATTTTTGGTTTCGATCATAGTAAGCTATTTTTAAAAAAATCATATCGATTTTTATATCTATATTAGCATTCTTTATCATTTATAATACCTAGATGTGTTTAAAAATGCAATTGAAAGCATTTTTGGTTTCAATCATAGTAGCCTTATTTTAAAAAAAAATATATCGATTTTATATCTATATTAGCATTCTTTATCATTTATAATACCAAGATGTGTTTTAAAATGCAATTGAAAGCATTTTTGGTTTCAATCATAGTAGGCTATTCTTAAAAAAATTATATCGATTTTATATCTATATTAGCATTCTTTATCATTTATAATACCTAGATGTGTTTAAAAATGCAATTGAAAGCATTTTTGGTTTTGATCATAGTAGGCTATTTTTAAAAAAATTATATCGATTTTATATCTATATTAGCATTCTTTATCATTTATAATACCTAGATGTGTTTAAAAATGCAATTGAAAGCATTTTTGGTTTCAATCATAGTAGCCTATTTTTAAAAAAATTATATCGATTTTATATCTATATTAGCATTCTTTATCATTTATAATACCTAGATGTGTTTAAAAATGCAATTTAAAGCATTTTTGGTTTCAATCATAGTAGGCTATTTTTAAAAATTTTTTATCGATTTTATATTTTATTAGCATTTTTTATCATTTATAATACCTAGATGTGTTTAAAAATGCAATTTAAAGCATTTTTGGTTTTAATCATAGTAGGCTATTTTTAAAAAATTATATCGATTTTAAATCTATATTAGCATTCTTTATCATTTATAATACCTAGATGTGTTTAAAAATGCAATTGAAAGCATTTTTGGTTTTGATCATATAAGGCTATTTTTAAAAAAATTATATTTATTTTATATCTATATTAGCATTCTTTATCATTTATAATACCTAGATGTGTTTAAAAATGCAATTTAAAGCATTTTTGGTTTTAATCATAGTAGGCTATTTTTGAAAAAAATTATATCTATTTTAAATCTATATTAGCATTCTTTATCATTTATAATACCTAGATGTGTTTAAAAATGCAATTGAAAGCATTTTTGGTTTTGATCATATAAGGCTATTTTTAAAAAAATTATATCGATTTTAAATCTATATTAGCATTCTTTATCATTTATAATACCTAGATGTGTTTAAAAATGCAATTTAAAGCATTTTTGGTTTCGATCATAGTAGGCTATTTTTAAAAAAATTATATCGATTTTATGTCTATATTAGCATTCTTTATCATTTATAATACCTAGATGTGTTTAAAAATGCAATTGAAAGCATTTTTGGTTTTGATCATATAGACTATTTTTAAAAAAATTATATCGATTTTAAATCTATATTAGCATTCTTTATCATTTATAATACCTAGATGTGTTTAAAAATGCAATTGAAAGCATTTTTGGTTTCGATCATAGTAAGCTATTTTTAAAAAAATCATATCGATTTTATATCTATATTAGCATTCTTTATCATTTATAATACCTAGATGTGTTTAAAAATGCAATTGAAAGCATTTTTGGTTTCAATCATAGTAGCCTTATTTTAAAAAAAATTATATCGATTTTATATCTATATTAGCATTCTTTATCATTTATAATACCAAGATGTGTTTTAAAATGCAATTGAAAGCATTTTTGGTTTCAATCATAGTAGGCTATTCTTAAAAAAATTATATCGATTTTATATCTATATTAGTATTCTTTATCATTTATAATACCTAGATGTGTTTAAAAATGCAATTGAAAGCATTTTTGGTTTTGATCATAGTAGGCTATTTTTAAAAAAATTATATCGATTTTATATCTATATTAGCATTCTTTATCATTTATAATACCAAGATGTGTTTTAAAATGCAATTGAAAGCATTTTTGGTTTCAATCATAGTAGGCTATTCTTAAAAAAATTATATCGATTTTATATCTATATTAGTATTCTTTATCATTTATAATACCTAGATGTGTTTAAAAATGCAATTGAAAGCATTTTTGGTTTTGATCATAGTAGGCTATTTTTAAAAAAATTATATCGATTTTATATCTATATTAGCATTCTTTATCATTTATAATACCTAGATGTGTTTAAAAATGCAATTGAAAGCATTTTTGGTTTTGATCATAGTAGGCTATTTTTAAAAAAATTATATCGATTTTATATCTATATTAGCATTCTTTATCATTTATAAAACCTAGATGTGTTTAAAAATGCAATTTAAAGCATTTTTGGTTTCAATCATAGTAGGCTATTTTTAAATTTTTTTTATCGATTTTATATCTTTATTAGCATTTTTTATCATTTATAATACCTAGATGTGTTTAAAAATGCAATTTAAAGCATTTTTGGTTTTAATCATAGTAGGCTATTTTTAAAAAAAATTATATCGATTTTAAATCTATATTAGCATTCATTATCATTTATAATACCTAGATGTGTTTAAAAATGCAATTGAAAGCATTTTTGGTTTTGATCATATAAGGCTATTTTTAAAAAAATTATATCGATTTTAAATCTATATTAGCATTCTTTATCATTTATAATACCTAGATGTGTTAAAAAATGCAATTAAAAGCATTTTTGGTTTTGATCATATAAGGCTATTTTTAAAAAAATTATATCGATTTTAAATCTATATCAGCATTCTTTATCATTTATAAAACCTAGATGTGTTTAAAAATGCAATTGAAAGCATTTTTGGTTTCAATCATAGTAGCCTTATTTTAAAAAAAATTATATCGATTTTATATCTATATTAGCATTCTTTATCATTTATAATACCTAGATGTGTTTAAAAATGCAATTGAAAGCATTTTTGGTTTTGATCATATAAGGCTTTTTTTAAAAAAAAATCATATCGATTTTATATCTATATTAGCATTTTTTATCATTTATAATACCAAGATGTGTTTTAAAATGCAATTGAAAGCATTTTTGGTTTCAATCATAGTAGGCTATTTTTAAAAAAATTATATCGATTTTATATCTATATTAGCATTCTTTATCATTTATAATACCTAGATGTGTTTAAAAATGCAATTGAAAGCATTTTTGGTTTTGATCATAGTAGGCTATTTTTAAAAAAATTATATCGATTTTATATCTATATTAGCATTCTTTATCATTTATAATACCTAGATGTGTTTAAAAATGCAATTGAAAGCATTTTTGGTTTCAATCATAGTAGCCTTATTTTAAAAAAAATTATATCGATTTTATATCTATATTAGCATTCTTTATCATTTATAATACCAAGATGTGTTTTAAAATGCAATTGAAAGCATTTTTGGTTTCAATCATAGTAGGCTATTTTTAAAAAAATTATATCGATTTTATATCTATATTAGCATTCTTTATCATTTATAATACCTAGATGTGTTTAAAAATGCAATTGAAAGCATTTTTGGTTTCAATCATAGTAGCCTATTTTTAAAAAAATTATATCGATTTTATATCTATATTAGCATTCTTTATCATTTATAATACCTAGATGTGTTTAAAAATGCAATTTAAAGCATTTTTGGTTTCAATCATAGTAGGCTATTTTTAAAAATTTTTTATCGATTTTATATCTTTATTAGCATTTTTTATCATTTATAATACCTAGATGTGTTTAAAAATGCAATTTAAAGCATTTTTGGTTTTAATCATAGTAGGCTATTTTTAAAAAATTATATCGATTTTAAATCTATATTAGCATTTTTTATCATTTATAATACCTAGATGTGTTTAAAAATGCAATTGAAAGCATTTTTGGTTTTGATCATATAAGGCTATTTTTAAAAAAATTATATCGATTTTATATCTATATTAGCATTCTTTATCATTTATAATACCTAGATGTGTTTAAAAATGCAATTGAAAGCATTTTTGGTTTCAATCATAGTAGCCTATTTTTAAAAAAATTATATTTATTTTATATCTATATTAGCATTCTTTATCATTTATAAAACCTAGATGTGTTTAAAAATGCAATTTAAAGCATTTTTGGTTTCAATCATAGTAGGCTATTTTTAAATTTTTTTTATCGATTTTATATCTTTATTAGCATTTTTTATCATTTATAATACCTAGATGTGTTTAAAAATGCAATTTAAAGCATTTTTGGTTTTAATTATAGTAGGCTATTTTTAAAAAAAATTATATCGATTTTAAATCTATATTAGCATTCATTATCATTTATAATACCTAGATGTGTTTAAAAATGCAATTGAAAGCATTTTTGGTTTTGATCATATAAGGCTATTTTTTAAAAAATAATATCGATTTTATATCTATATTAGCATTCTTTATCATTTATAATACCTAGATGTGTTTAAAAATGCATTTTAAAGCATTTTTGGTTTCAATCATAGTAGCCTATTTTTAAAAAAATTATATTTATTTTATATCTATATTAGCATTCTTTATCATTTATAATACCTAGATGTGTTTAAAAATGCAATTTAAAGCATTTTTGGTTTTAATCATAGTAGGCTATTTTTAAAAAAAATTATATCTATTTTAAATCTATATTAGCATTCTTTATCATTTATAATACCTAGATGTGTTTAAAAATGCAATTGAAAGCATTTTTGGTTTTGATCATATAAGGCTATTTTTAAAAAAATTATATCGATTTTAAATCTATATTAGCATTCTTTATCATTTATAATACCTAGATGTGTTTAAAAATGCAATTTAAAGCATTTTTGGTTTCAATCATAGTAGGCTATTTTTAAAAAAATTATGTCGATTTTATGTCTATATTAGCATTCTTTATCATTTATAATACCTAGATGTGTTTAAAAATGCAATTGAAAGCATTTTTGGTTTTGATCATATAGACTATTTTTAAAAAAAAATCATATCGATTTTATATTTATATTAGCATTTTTTATCATTTATAATACCTAGATGTGTTTAAAAATGCAATTTAAAGCATTTTTGATTTCAATCATAGCAGCCTATTTTTAAAAAACGTATATCGATTTTATATCTATATTAGCATTCTTTATCATTTATAATACCTAGATGTGTTTAAAAATGCAATTGAAAGCATTTTTGGTTTCAATCATAGTAGGCTATTTTTAAAAAAATTATATCGATTTTATATCTATATTAGCATTCTTTATCATTTATAATACCTAGATGTGTTTAAAAATGCAATTGAAAGCATTTTTGGTTTTGATCATATAAGGCTTTTTTTAAAAAAAAATCATATCGATTTTATATCTATATTAGCATTTTTTATCATTTATAATACCAAGATGTGTTTTAAAATGCAATTGAAAGCATTTTTGGTTTCAATCATAGTAGGCTATTTTTAAAAAAATTATATCGATTTTATATCTATATTAGCATTCTTTATCATTTATAATACCTAGATGTGTTTAAAAATGCAATTTAAAGCATTTTTGGTTTCAATCATAGTAGGCTATTTTTAAAAAAATTATATCGATTTTATATCTATATTAGCATTCTTTATCATTTATAAAACCTAGATGTGTTTAAAAATGCAATTGAAAGCATTTTTGGTTTCAATCATAGTAGCCTTATTTTAAAAAAAATTATATCGATTTTATATCTATATTAGCATTCTTTATCATTTATAATACCAAGATGTGTTTTAAAATGCAATTGAAAGCATTTTTGGTTTCAATCATAGTAGGCTATTCTTAAAAAAATTATATCGATTTTATATCTATATTAGTATTCTTTATCATTTATAATACCTAGATGTGTTTAAAAATGCAATTGAAAGCATTTTTGGTTTTGATCATAGTAGGCTATTTTTAAAAAAATTATATCGATTTTATATCTATATTAGCATTCTTTATCATTTATAATACCTAGATGTGTTTAAAAATGCAATTGAAAGCATTTTTGGTTTCAATCATAGTAGCCTATTTTTAAAAAAATTATATCGATTTTATATCTATATTAGCATTCTTTATCATTTATAATACCTAGATGTGTTTAAAAATGCAATTTAAAGCATTTTTGGTTTCAATCATAGTAGGCTATTTTTAAAAATTTTTTATCGATTTTATATTTTATTAGCATTTTTTATCATTTATAATACCTAGATGTGTTTAAAAATGCAATTTAAAGCATTTTTGGTTTTAATCATAGTAGGCTATTTTTAAAAAATTATATCGATTTTAAATCTATATTAGCATTCTTTATCATTTATAATACCTAGATGTGTTTAAAAATGCAATTGAAAGCATTTTTGGTTTTGATCATATAAGGCTATTTTTAAAAAAATTATATCGATTTTATATCTATATTAGCATTCTTTATCATTTATAATACCTAGATGTGTTTAAAAATGCAATTGAAAGCATTTTTGGTTTCAATCATAGTAGGCTATTTTTAAAAAAAATTATATTGATTTTAAATCTATATTAGCATTCTTTATCATTTATAATACCTAGATGTGTTTAAAAATGCAATTGAAAGCATTTTTGGTTTTGATCATATAAGACTATTTTTAAAAAAATTATATCGATTTTATATCTATATTAGCATTCTTTATCATTTATAATACCTAGATGTGTTTAAAAATGCAATTTAAAGCATTTTTGGTTTCGATCATAGTAGGCTATTTTTAAAAAAATTATATCGATTTTATGTCTATATTAGCATTCTTTATCATTTATAATACCTAGATGTGTTTAAAAATGCAATTGAAAGCATTTTTGGTTTTGATCATATAGACTATTTTTAAAAAAAAATCATATCGATTTTATATCTATATTAGCATTTTTTATCATTTATAATACCTAGATGTGTTTAAAAATGCAATTGAAAGCATTTTTGGTTTCGATCATAGTAAGCTATTTTTAAAAAAATCATATCGATTTTATATCTATATTAGCATTCTTTATCATTTATAATACCTAGATGTGTTTAAAAATGCAATTGAAAGCATTTTTGGTTTCAATCATAGTAGCCTTATTTTAAAAAAAAATATATCGATTTTATATCTATATTAGCATTCTTTATCATTTATAATACCAAGATGTGTTTTAAAATGCAATTGAAAGCATTTTTGGTTTCAATCATAGTAGGCTATTCTTAAAAAAATTATATCGATTTTATATCTATATTAGCATTCTTTATCATTTATAATACCTAGATGTGTTTAAAAATGCAATTGAAAGCATTTTTGGTTTTGATCATAGTAGGCTATTTTTAAAAAAATTATATCGATTTTATATCTATATTAGCATTCTTTATCATTTATAATACCTAGATGTGTTTAAAAATGCAATTGAAAGCATTTTTGGTTTCAATCATAGTAGCCTATTTTTAAAAAAATTATATCGATTTTATATCTATATTAGCATTCTTTATCATTTATAATACCTAGATGTGTTTAAAAATGCAATTGAAAGCATTTTTGGTTTCAATCATAGTAGCCTATTTTTAAAAAAATTATATTTATTTTATATCTATATTAGCATTCTTTATCATTTATAAAACCTAGATGTGTTTAAAAATGCAATTTAAAGCATTTTTGGTTTCAATCATAGTAGGCTATTTTTAAATTTTTTTTATCGATTTTATATCTTTATTAGCATTTTTTATCATTTATAATACCTAGATGTGTTTAAAAATGCAATTTAAAGCATTTTTGGTTTTAATCATAGTAGGCTATTTTTAAAAAAAATTATATCGATTTTAAATCTATATTAGCATTCATTATCATTTATAATACCTAGATGTGTTTAAAAATGCAATTGAAAGCATTTTTGGTTTTGATCATATAAGGCTATTTTTAAAAAAATTATATCGATTTTAAATCTATATTAGCATTCTTTATCATTTATAATACCTAGATGTGTTAAAAAATGCAATTAAAAGCATTTTTGGTTTTGATCATATAAGGCTATTTTTAAAAAAATTATATCGATTTTAAATCTATATCAGCATTCTTTATCATTTATAAAACCTAGATGTGTTTAAAAATGCAATTGAAAGCATTTTTGGTTTCAATCATAGTAGCCTTATTTTAAAAAAAATTATATCGATTTTATATCTATATTAGCATTCTTTATCATTTATAATACCTAGATGTGTTTAAAAATGCAATTGAAAGCATTTTTGGTTTTGATCATATAAGGCTTTTTTTAAAAAAAAATCATATCGATTTTATATCTATATTAGCATTTTTTATCATTTATAATACCAAGATGTGTTTTAAAATGCAATTGAAAGCATTTTTGGTTTCAATCATAGTAGGCTATTTTTAAAAAAATTATATCGATTTTATATCTATATTAGCATTCTTTATCATTTATAATACCTAGATGTGTTTAAAAATGCAATTGAAAGCATTTTTGGTTTTGATCATAGTAGGCTATTTTTAAAAAAATTATATCGATTTTATATCTATATTAGCATTCTTTATCATTTATAATACCTAGATGTGTTTAAAAATGCAATTGAAAGCATTTTTGGTTTCAATCATAGTAGCCTTATTTTAAAAAAAATTATATCGATTTTATATCTATATTAGCATTCTTTATCATTTATAATACCAAGATGTGTTTTAAAATGCAATTGAAAGCATTTTTGGTTTCAATCATAGTAGGCTATTCTTAAAAAAATTATATCGATTTTATATCTATATTAGTATTCTTTATCATTTATAATACCTAGATGTGTTTAAAAATGCAATTGAAAGCATTTTTGGTTTTGATCATAGTAGGCTATTTTTAAAAAAATTATATCGATTTTATATCTATATTAGCATTCTTTATCATTTATAATACCTAGATGTGTTTAAAAATGCAATTGAAAGCATTTTTGGTTTCAATCATAGTAGCCTATTTTTAAAAAAATTATATCGATTTTATATCTATATTAGCATTCTTTATCATTTATAATACCTAGATGTGTTTAAAAATGCAATTTAAAGCATTTTTGGTTTCAATCATAGTAGGCTATTTTTAAAAATTTTTTATCGATTTTATATCTTTATTAGCATTTTTTATCATTTATAATACCTAGATGTGTTTAAAAATGCAATTTAAAGCATTTTTGGTTTTAATCATAGTAGGCTATTTTTAAAAAATTATATCGATTTTAAATCTATATTAGCATTTTTTATCATTTATAATACCTAGATGTGTTTAAAAATGCAATTGAAAGCATTTTTGGTTTTGATCATATAAGGCTATTTTTAAAAAAATTATATCGATTTTATATCTATATTAGCATTCTTTATCATTTATAATACCTAGATGTGTTTAAAAATGCAATTGAAAGCATTTTTGGTTTCAATCATAGTAGCCTATTTTTAAAAAAATTATATTTATTTTATATCTATATTAGCATTCTTTATCATTTATAAAACCTAGATGTGTTTAAAAATGCAATTGAAAGCATTTTTGGTTTCAATCATAGTAGGCTATTTTTAAATTTTTTTTATCGATTTTATATCTTTATTAGCATTTTTTATCATTTATAATACCTAGATGTGTTTAAAAATGCAATTTAAAGCATTTTTGGTTTTAATTATAGTAGGCTATTTTTAAAAAAAATTATATCGATTTTAAATCTATATTAGCATTCATTATCATTTATAATACCTAGATGTGTTTAAAAATGCAATTGAAAGCATTTTTGGTTTTGATCATATAAGGCTATTTTTTAAAAAATTATATCGATTTTATATCTATATTAGCATTCTTTATCATTTATAATACCTAGATGTGTTTAAAAATGCATTTTAAAGCATTTTTGGTTTCAATCATAGTAGCCTATTTTTAAAAAAATTATATTTATTTTATATCTATATTAGCATTCTTTATCATTTATAATACCTAGATGTGTTTAAAAATGCAATTTAAAGCATTTTTGGTTTTAATCATAGTAGGCTATTTTTAAAAAAAATTATATCTATTTTAAATCTATATTAGCATTCTTTATCATTTATAATACCTAGATGTGTTTAAAAATGCAATTGAAAGCATTTTTGGTTTTGATCATATAAGGCTATTTTTAAAAAAATTATATCGATTTTAAATCTATATTAGCATTCTTTATCATTTATAATACCTAGATGTGTTTAAAAATGCAATTTAAAGCATTTTTGGTTTCGATCATAGTAGGCTATTTTTAAAAAAATTATGTCGATTTTATGTCTATATTAGCATTCTTTATCATTTATAATACCTAGATGTGTTTAAAAATGCAATTGAAAGCATTTTTGGTTTTGATCATATAGACTATTTTTAAAAAAAAATCATATCGATTTTATATTTATATTAGCATTTTTTATCATTTATAATACCTAGATGTGTTTAAAAATGCAATTTAAAGCATTTTTGATTTCAATCATAGCAGCCTATTTTTAAAAAACGTATATCGATTTTATATCTATATTAGCATTCTTTATCATTTATAATACCTAGATGTGTTTAAAAATGCAATTGAAAGCATTTTTGGTTTCAATCATAGTAGGCTATTTTTAAAAAAATTATATCGATTTTATATCTATATTAGCATTCTTTATCATTTATAATACCTAGATGTGTTTAAAAATGCAATTGAAAGCATTTTTGGTTTTGATCATATAAGGCTTTTTTTAAAAAAAAAGATAATCCATAGATAATCTAGAAGATAATCTTTTTTTGGTGGATTATCTACATCTATTTCACTAAGAAAGATTATCCAGGATTATGCAGGATTATCTAATCCATAGATTATTTTTTTAAAGTTTTAAAAAAAAAATTAACAATTTATGTATTGAATATTGTGACAATTTATTATACTAAAATTTTAGTACAAATTAACAAAGAAACGAAGTTAATTGTTCGTATTTTCTCTAAATAAATGATTAGCAATTCGATTACGATATGCAATAGCTCGCCTGTTATTGCTTTGGATACCTCTTAAATCCTCATTGACGTCTATTGCTCTCTGAATATTTAATTCAACCTCGGGATCATTATCGTCTGGTAGTGCATCTCGATTGTTGATGCAAATGTTGTGTAAGACCGCACATGCAACTATTACGGGCATTGTTGTTTGAATTTTTGTTCTTAATCCAAATTGCAAACATGGGAATCGATTCTTCCAAACACCAAATAACCTCTCAACTGAATTTCTTGTTTTTATGTGGCAAAGATTAAAGTACCTTTCCTCATCAGTTAATGGATTTCTAAAAGGAGTTAGCATAAAGGTTTCCAATTTATAGCCAGCATCTCCAAGCAACGTTCCAGGATAAAATTCCCCCCTCTCCATTCTGTTTTTGATATTCGAGTTATCAAAAATAAAAGCATCATGGGTACTTCCTGGCCATCTTGCAACTATATTCTGTATCTTCAAATCATAATTGCCAACAACCTGTATGTTTAATGAAAAATATTGTTTTCTATTGCGATATATTTCACGATTGGGTCCAACTGGACCAGTAATTCTGATGTGCGTGCCGTCTATACATCCAACGACAGTAGACATCAGGCTAATAGAATGGAATCCAACGAAGTTGTTTCTGAGTTCGTCGTTGTTCCTCGGCATAAAGATGTATTCACTTCTAAATTTTGCTATTGCTAAACATGTCTGACGAATTACTCTTGTTACTGATGCTGAGCTGATTCCGCAAAAATCTCCTACAACTGTATTGAAAGATCCAGTCGCAAAAAACCTTAGTGTGGCATATAATTTAACATCAGCACTAATTGCATGAGATCTACGAAATTTATAATTTAAATATCACCTAGGACATAAATTATTATTGATGATAGTCACCTCAAAGTAGATGGCTCAATTTCACTTCTTATCTTATTCAACAATTCCTGAAAGCTTGTCTTACTAATTCGAAATCGCCTTAAAAACTCTTGTTCATTTAGAAGTTCTAAATAATTTTGCCTTTCGCGAAACACTCTCGGATCATTTGATTCAACTTGAGAATCAAAATTACTGTCGAATGAGCTATCACTCAATAAACTCATTCTAATTTAACAAAGAAAAAAAAACAACAAAGGTATTTACAAAATAAGTAACGTATTTAGAAAATTTCAATTGATTTGGTCATTCAGTCATATAAAATTTTATCGCTCGGCATATTTATTATTTTGTTTGTAAAAGTTTTTGCGTTCAGAGTCATAATGAGTGACCAAAAAACTGCTACAAAGGCTTCTTTTTCAGCGGAAGATTCTGAAGTTTTAGCAACAGCAATAAAGAAGCACGCTAAGGGTTTAGCTTCAATAAACAAGGAGGTAATTAATCATTAATAATATAATCAAATTTTAAAAATATTTATTTAATCCTTAGTCAATGAAGTTAGTTTTTCATCGACTTGTTTAATTTCAAAAAATTACAGTTATAAAAATTGTTTGCTGAAAATTAAATTTTATTTAATTTTGGCATTAATAATTCCTTTTTAAACTTCTAGACATGGAAAAAGATAGCATCTGACTTCAATGCTTCACAAACAGGAGGCCCCAAGACTCAAAAACAATTGGCAAACAAGCACAAAAACGACAAAGCCAGCATTAAGAAAGTGTTAAGTTTAAATGTACGTGAAATGAAGAAAACTGGAGGAGGCACAGCAAATTTAATTTCAGAAGAGAATCGTGACTTATACAATTTTGATAATAGGCAAATAGAAGGTTTAATTAACAGCGTCGATGATGATTCTCCAGATATTAAAGTTGATGATCCAATGGGACATCCTTCAACTTCAGGTGTTAAAACTGAGATTGATCAGAAGAATCGTAAACGGAAAATGAGCGAGAGTGGTGGATCAGATTATTTTGAACTGAAGAAGCGACACTTGAGTGTAATGACTTCTTATTATGAGAAGAAAACGGCTTTCATTGATTTGAAGATTAATCAAATCATGAAGAAGACAACTCAGCTCAAGAAAAAAATAATTGAAGACTCGGAAACTTCTTCTTTAAGCGAGTAGCCTATCGTGTATCATTCTTTTCATTAAATAAATAAAAAAAAAAAATTTTTTTCTCTGTTTGAGTTTTTTTATACATATAAGTCACTCATTACTTAGTATCTTCATTTATTTACCTATATAAATATTTTTTTTGCATATGAAATAATCGTTTGAGTAAAATTTTGTTCAAAAGTTCTGCAATGATCAAAAATAAGCGATTATGGTAGTTAAAATGACAACTCCATGCTATATTAAAAGATTTGTCAAAATAAATTAAAAAAAAGTTTAGGATAATCTCAGGATAATCCACTGTTAATCGTGGTCCCCCCCTAGATTGACATTTCAGATTATCTACTTGGTAGATAATCCTAAGATTAGGATTATCTTTTTTAATGAAATCGGATCATCTAAATCCAAAAAATGTCATACTAAAAAACAGCACTTACAAGCAATTTTGAACATTTAAAAAAATTGAATTATCTTAGTGGATTATCCAATCCCAAGATTATCCGAAAAATCGGATGTAGATTATCCACTTTAGTGAAACAGGCCGATCGATTTTATATCTATATTAGCATTTTTTATCATTTATAATACCAAGATGTGTTTTAAAATGCAATTGAAAGCATTTTTGGTTTCAATCATAGTAGGCTATTTTTAAAAAAATTATATCGATTTTATATCTATATTAGCATTCTTTATCATTTATAATACCTAGATGTGTTTAAAAATGCAATTTAAAGCATTTTTGGTTTCAATCATAGTAGGCTATTTTTAAAAAAATTATATCGATTTTATATCTATATTAGCATTCTTTATCATTTATAAAACCTAGATGTGTTTAAAAATGCAATTGAAAGCATTTTTGGTTTCAATCATAGTAGCCTTATTTTAAAAAAAATTATATCGATTTTATATCTATATTAGCATTCTTTATCATTTATAATACCAAGATGTGTTTTAAAATGCAATTGAAAGCATTTTTGGTTTCAATCATAGTAGGCTATTCTTAAAAAAATTATATCGATTTTATATCTATATTAGTATTCTTTATCATTTATAATACCTAGATGTGTTTAAAAATGCAATTGAAAGCATTTTTGGTTTTGATCATAGTAGGCTATTTTTAAAAAAATTATATCGATTTTATATCTATATTAGCATTCTTTATCATTTATAATACCTAGATGTGTTTAAAAATGCAATTGAAAGCATTTTTGGTTTCAATCATAGTAGCCTATTTTTAAAAAAATTATATCGATTTTATATCTATATTAGCATTCTTTATCATTTATAATACCTAGATGTGTTTAAAAATGCAATTAAAAGCATTTTTGGTTTTGATCATATAAGGCTATTTTTAAAAAAATTATATCGATTTTATATCTATATTAGCATTCTTTATCATTTATAATACCTAGATGTGTTTAAAAATGCAATTGAAAGCATTTTTGGTTTCAATCATAGTAGCCTATTTTTAAAAAAATTATATCGATTTTATATCTATATTAGCATTCTTTATCATTTATAAAACCTAGATGTGTTTAAAAATGCAATTGAAAGCATTTTTGGTTTTAATCATAGTAGGCTATTTTTAAAAAAATTATATCGATTTTATATCTATATTAGCATTCTTTATCATTTATAATACCTAGATGTGTTTAAAAATGCAATTGAAAGCATTTTTGGTTTTAATTATAGTAGGCTATTTTTAAAAAAAATTATATCGATTTTAAATCTATATTAGCATTCATTATCATTTATAATACCTAGATGTGTTTAAAAATGCAATTGAAAGCATTTTTGGTTTTGATCATATAAGGCTATTTTTTAAAAAATAATATCGATTTTATATCTATATTAGCATTCTTTATCATTTATAATACCTAGATGTGTTTAAAAATGCATTTTAAAGCATTTTTGGTTTCAATCATAGTAGCCTATTTTTAAAAAAATTATATTTATTTTATATCTATATTAGCATTCTTTATCATTTATAATACCTAGATGTGTTTAAAAATGCAATTTAAAGCATTTTTGGTTTTAATCATAGTAGGCTATTTTTAAAAAAAATTATATCTATTTTAAATCTATATTAGCATTCTTTATCATTTATAATACCTAGATGTGTTTAAAAATGCAATTGAAAGCATTTTTGGTTTTGATCATATAAGGCTATTTTTAAAAAAATTATATCGATTTTAAATCTATATTAGCATTCTTTATCATTTATAATACCTAGATGTGTTTAAAAATGCAATTTAAAGCATTTTTGGTTTCGATCATAGTAGGCTATTTTTAAAAAAATTATGTCGATTTTATGTCTATATTAGCATTCTTTATCATTTATAATACCTAGATGTGTTTAAAAATGCAATTGAAAGCATTTTTGGTTTTGATCATATAGACTATTTTTAAAAAAAAATCATATCGATTTTATATTTATATTAGCATTTTTTATCATTTATAATACCTAGATGTGTTTAAAAATGCAATTTAAAGCATTTTTGATTTCAATCATAGCAGCCTATTTTTAAAAAACGTATATCGATTTTATATCTATATTAGCATTCTTTATCATTTATAATACCTAGATGTGTTTAAAAATGCAATTGAAAGCATTTTTGGTTTCAATCATAGTAGGCTATTTTTAAAAAAATTATATCGATTTTATATCTATATTAGCATTCTTTATCATTTATAATACCTAGATGTGTTTAAAAATGCAATTGAAAGCATTTTTGGTTTTGATCATATAAGGCTTTTTTTAAAAAAAAATCATATCGATTTTATATCTATATTAGCATTTTTTATCATTTATAATACCAAGATGTGTTTTAAAATGCAATTGAAAGCATTTTTGGTTTCAATCATAGTAGGCTATTTTTAAAAAAATTATATCGATTTTATATCTATATTAGCATTCTTTATCATTTATAATACCTAGATGTGTTTAAAAATGCAATTTAAAGCATTTTTGGTTTCAATCATAGTAGGCTATTTTTAAAAAAATTATATCGATTTTATATCTATATTAGCATTCTTTATCATTTATAAAACCTAGATGTGTTTAAAAATGCAATTGAAAGCATTTTTGGTTTCAATCATAGTAGCCTTATTTTAAAAAAAATTATATCGATTTTATATCTATATTAGCATTCTTTATCATTTATAATACCAAGATGTGTTTTAAAATGCAATTGAAAGCATTTTTGGTTTCAATCATAGTAGGCTATTCTTAAAAAAATTATATCGATTTTATATCTATATTAGTATTCTTTATCATTTATAATACCTAGATGTGTTTAAAAATGCAATTGAAAGCATTTTTGGTTTTGATCATAGTAGGCTATTTTTAAAAAAATTATATCGATTTTATATCTATATTAGCATTCTTTATCATTTATAATACCTAGATGTGTTTAAAAATGCAATTGAAAGCATTTTTGGTTTCAATCATAGTAGCCTATTTTTAAAAAAATTATATCGATTTTATATCTATATTAGCATTCTTTATCATTTATAATACCTAGATGTGTTTAAAAATGCAATTTAAAGCATTTTTGGTTTCAATCATAGTAGGCTAT
>CAKJTK040000001.1:584973-645517 GCA_917627325.4 Chironomus riparius
ATAAAATCGATATAATTTTTTTAAAAAAAGCCTACTATGATCGAAACCAAAAATGCTTTCAATTGCATTTTAAACACATCTAGGTATTATAAATGATAAAGAATGCTAATATAGATATAAAATCGATATAATTTTTTTTAAAATAGCCTACTATGATCAAAACCAAAAATGCTTTCAATTGCATTTTTAAACACATCTAGGTATTATAAATGATAAAGAATGCTAATATAGATATAAAATCGATATAATTTTTTTAAAAAAAGCCTACTATGATCGAAACCAAAAATGCTTTCAATTGCATTTTTAAACACATCTAGGTATTATAAATGATAAAAAATGCTAATATAGATATAAAATCGAAATAATTTTTTTAAAAAAAGCCTACTATGACCGAAACCAAAAATGCTTTAAATTGCATTTTTAAACACATCTAGGTATTATAAATGATAAAGAATGCTAATATAGATATAAAATCGATATAATTTTTTAAAAAAAATACTATGATTGAAACCAAAAATGCTTTAAATTGCATTTTTAAACACATCTAGGTATTATAAATGATAAATAATGCTAATATAGATATAAAATCGATATAATTTTTTTAAAAATAGCCTACTATGATCAAAACTAAAAATGCTTTCAATTGCATTTTTAAACACATCTAGGTATTATAAATGATAAAAAATGCTAATATAGATATAAATCGATATAATTTTTTTAAAAATAGCCTACTATGATTGAAACCAAAAATGCTTTAAATTGCATTTTTAAACACATCTAGGTATTATAAATGATAAAGAATGCTAATATAGATATAAAATCGATATAATTTTTTTAAAAATAGCCTACTATGATTGAAACCAAAAATGCTTTAAATTGCATTTTTAAACACATCTAGGTATTATAAATGATAAAGAATGCTAATATAGTATAAAATCGTTTTTTTTTTTAAAATAGCCTACTATGATTGAAACCAAAAATGCTTTAAATTGCATTTTTAAACACATCTAGGTATTATAAATGATAAAGAATGCTAATATAGATATAAAATCGATATAATTTTTTTAAAAAAAGCCTACTATGATCGAAACCAAAAATGCTTTCAATTGCATTTTAAACACATCTAGGTATTATAAATGATATAGAATGCTAATATAGATATAAAATCGATACAATTTTTTTAAAAATAGCCTACTATGATCAAAACCAAAAATGCTTTAAATTGCATTTTTAAACACATCTAGGTTTTATAAATGATATAGAATGCTAATATAGATATAAAATCGATATAATTTTTTTAAAAAAAAAATACTATGATTGAAACCAAAAATGCTTTCAATTGCATTTTTAAAAACATCTAGGGATTATAAATGATAAATAATGCTAATATAGATATAAAATCGATATAATTTTTTTAAAAATAGCCTTCTATGATTGAAACCAAAAATGCTTTAAATTGCATTTTTAAACACATCTAGGTATTATAAATGATAAAGAATGCTAATATAGATATAAAATCGATATAATTTTTTTAAAAATAGCCTACTATGATCAAAACCAAAAATGCTTTAAATTGCATTTTTAAACACATCTAGGTTTTATAAATGATATAGAATGCTAATATAAATAAAAAATCGATATAATTTTTTTTAAAAAAAAAATACTATGATTGAAACCAAAAATGCTTTCAATTGCATTTTTAAAAACATCTAGGTATTATAAATGATAAAGAATGCTAACATAGATATAAAATCGATATAATTTTTTTAAAAATAGCCTACTATGATTGAAACCAAAAATGCTTTCAATTGCATTTTTAAACACATCTAGGTATTATAAATGATAAAGAATGCTAATATAGATATAAAATCGATATAATTTTTTTAAAAATAGCCTACTATGATTGAAACCAAAAATGCTTTAAATTGCATTTTTAAACACATCTAGGTATTATAAATGATAAAGAATGCTAATATAGATATAAAATCGATATAATTTTTTTAAAAATAGCCTACTATGATTGAAACCAAAAATGCTTTAAATTGCATTTTAAACACATCTAGGTATTATAAATGATAAAGAATGCTAATATAGATATAAAATCGGTATAATTTTTTAAAAATAGCCTACTATGATTGAAACCAAAAATGCTTTAAATTGCATTTTTAAACACATCTAGGTATTATAAATGATAAATAATGCTAATATAGATATAAAATCGATATAATTTTTTTAAAAATAGCCTACTATGATCAAAACCAAAAATGCTTTAAATTGCATTTTTAAACACATCTAGGTTTTATAAATGATATAGAATGCTAATATAGATATAAAATCGATATAATTTTTTTAAAAAAAAAATACTATGATTGAAACCAAAAATGCTTTCAATTGCATTTTTAAAAACATCTAGATATTATAAATGATAAAGAATGCTAATAAAGATATGAAATCGATATAATTTTTTTTAAAAATAGCCTACTATGATCAAAACCAAAAATGCTTTCAATTGCATTTTTAAACACATCTAGGTATTATAAATGATAAAGAATGCTAATGTAGATATAAAATCGATATAATTTTTTTAAAAATAGCCTACTATGATTGAAACCAGAAATGCTTTAAATTGCATTTTTAAACACATCTAGGTATTATAAATGATAAAGAATGCTAATATAGATATAAAATCGATATAATTTTTTTAAAAATAGCCTACTATGATCAAAACCAAAAATGCTTTAAATTGCATTTTTAAACACATCTAGGTATTATAAATGATAAAGAATGCTAATATAGATATAAAATCGATATAATTTTTTTAAAAATAGCCTACTATGATTGAAACCAAAAATGCTTTCAATTGCATTTTTAAACACATCTAGGTATTATAAATGATAAAGAATGCTAATATAGTATAAAATCGTTTTTTTTTTAAAAATAGCCTACTATGATTGCAACCAAAAATGCTTTAAATTGCATTTTTAAACACATCTAGGTATTATAAATGATAAAGAATGCTAATATAGATATAAAATCGATATAATTTTTTTAAAAAAAGCCTACTATGATCGAAACCAAAAATGCTTTCAATTGCATTTTAAACACATCTAGGTATTATAAATGATAAAGAATGCTAATATAGATATAAAATCGATATAATTTTTTTAAAAATAGCCTACTATGATCAAAACCAAAATGCTTTAAATTGCATTTTTAAACACATCTAGGTTTTATAAATGATATAGAATGCTAATATAGATATAAAATCGATATAATTTTTTTAAAAAAAAATACTATGATTGAAACCAAAAATGCTTTCAATTGCATTTTTAAAAACATCTAGGGATTATAAATGATAAATAATGCTAATATAGATATAAAATCGATATAATTTTTTTAAAAATAGCCTTCTATGATTGAAACCAAAAATGCTTTAAATTGCATTTTTAAACACATCTAGGTATTATAAATGATAAAGAATGCTAATATAGATATAAAATCGATATAATTTTTTTAAAAATAGCCTACTATGATCAAAACCAAAAATGCTTTAAATTGCATTTTTAAACACATCTAGGTTTTATAAATGATATAGAATGCTAATATAGATATAAAATCGATATAATTTTTTTTAAAAAAAAATACTATGATTGAAACCAAAAATGCTTTCAATTGCATTTTTAAAAACATCTAGGTATTATAAATGATAAAGAATGCTAACATAGATATAAAATCGATATAATTTTTTTAAAAATAGCCTACTATGATTGAAACCAAAAATGCTTTCAATTGCATTTTTAAACACATCTAGGTATTATAAATGATAAAGAATGCTAATATAGATATAAAATCGATATAATTTTTTTAAAAATAGCCTACTATGATTGAAACCAAAAATGCTTTAAATTGCATTTTTAAACACATCTAGGTATTATAAATGATAAAGAATGCTAATATAGATATAAAATCGATATAATTTTTTTAAAAATAGCCTACTATGATTGAAACCAAAAATGCTTTAAATTGCATTTTTAAACACATCTAGGTATTATAAATGATAAAGAATGCTAATATAGATATAAAATCGGTATAATTTTTTTAAAAATAGCCTACTATGATTGAAACCAAAAATGCTTTAAATTGCATTTTTAAACACATCTAGGTATTATAAATGATAAATAATGCTAATATAGTATAAAATCGTTTTTTTTTTAAAATAGCCTACTATGATTGAAACCAAAAATGCTTTAAATTGCATTTTTAAACACATCTAGGTATTATAAATGATAAAGAATGCTAATATAGATATAAAATCGATATAATTTTTTTAAAAAAAGCCTACTATGATCGAAACCAAAAATGCTTTCAATTGCATTTTAAACACATCTAGGTATTATAAATGATATAGAATGCTAATATAGATATAAAATCGATATAATTTTTTTAAAAATAGCCTACTATGATCAAAACCAAAAATGCTTTAAATTGCATTTTTAAACACATCTAGGTTTTATAAATGATATAGAATGCTAATATAGATATAAAATCGATATAATTTTTTTAAAAAAAAAATACTATGATTGAAACCAAAAATGCTTTCAATTGCATTTTTAAAAACATCTAGGGATTATAAATGATAAATAATGCTAATATAAATATAAAATCGATATAATTTTTTTAAAAATAGCCTTCTATGATTGAAACCAAAAATGCTTTAAATTGCATTTTTAAACACATCTAGGTATTATAAATGATAAAGAATGCTAATATAGATATAAAATCGATATAATTTTTTTAAAAATAGCCTACTATGATCAAAACCAAAAATGCTTTAAATTGCATTTTTAAACACATCTAGGTTTTATAAATGATATAGAATGCTAATATAGATATAAAATCGATATAATTTTTTTTAAAAAAAAATACTATGATTGAAACCAAAAATGCTTTCAATTGCATTTTTAAAAACATCTAGGTATTATAAATGATAAAGAATGCTAACATAGATATAAAATCGATATAATTTTTTTAAAAATAGCCTACTATGATTGAAACCAAAAATGCTTTCAATTGCATTTTTAAACACATCTAGGTATTATAAATGATAAAGAATGCTAATATAGATATAAAATCGATATAATTTTTTTAAAAATAGCCTACTATGATTGAAACCAAAAATGCTTTAAATTGCATTTTTAAACACATCTAGGTATTATAAATGATAAAGAATGCTAATATAGATATAAAATCGATATAATTTTTTTAAAAATAGCCTACTATGATTGAAACCAAAAATGCTTTAAATTGCATTTTTAAACACATCTAGGTATTATAAATGATAAAGAATGCTAATATAGATATAAAATCGGTATAATTTTTTTAAAAATAGCCTACTATGATTGAAACCAAAAATGCTTTAAATTGCATTTTTAAACACATCTAGGTATTATAAATGATAAATAATGCTAATATAGATATAAAATCGATATAATTTTTTTAAAAATAGCCTACTATGATCAAAACCAAAAATGCTTTAAATTGCATTTTTAAACACATCTAGGTTTTATAAATGATATAGAATGCTAATATAGATATAAAATCGATATAATTTTTTTAAAAAAAAAATACTATGATTGAAACCAAAAATGCTTTCAATTGCATTTTTAAAAACATCTAGATATTATAAATGATAAAGAATGCTAATAAAGATATGAAATCGATATAATTTTTTTTAAAAATAGCCTACTATGATCAAAACCAAAAATGCTTTCAATTGCATTTTTAAACACATCTAGGTATTATAAATGATAAAGAATGCTAATGTAGATATAAAATCGATATAATTTTTTTAAAAATAGCCTACTATGATTGAAACCAGAAATGCTTTAAATTGCATTTTTAAACACATCTAGGTATTATAAATGATAAAGAATGCTAATATAGATATAAAATCGATATAATTTTTTTAAAAATAGCCTACTATGATCAAAACCAAAAATGCTTTAAATTGCATTTTTAAACACATCTAGGTATTATAAATGATAAAGAATGCTAATATAGATATAAAATCGATATAATTTTTTTAAAAATAGCCTACTATGATTGAAACCAAAAATGCTTTCAATTGCATTTTTAAACACATCTAGGTATTATAAATGATAAAGAATGCTAATATAGTATAAAATCGTTTTTTTTTTTAAAATAGCCTACTATGATTGAAACCAAAAATGCTTTAAATTGCATTTTTAAACACATCTAGGTATTATAAATGATAAAGAATGCTAATATAGATATAAAATCGATATAATTTTTTTAAAAAAAGCCTACTATGATCGAAACCAAAAATGCTTTCAATTGCATTTTAAACACATCTAGGTATTATAAATGATAAAGAATGCTAATATAGATATAAAATCGATATAATTTTTTTAAAAATAGCCTACTATGATCAAAACCAAAAATGCTTTAAATTGCATTTTTAAACACATCTAGGTTTTATAAATGATATAGAATGCTAATATAGATATAAAATCGATATAATTTTTTTAAAAAAAAAATACTATGATTGAAACCAAAAATGCTTTCAATTGCATTTTTAAAAACATCTAGGGATTATAAATGATAAATAATGCTAATATAGATATAAAATCGATATAATTTTTTTAAAAATAGCCTTCTATGATTGAAACCAAAAATGCTTTCAATTGCATTTTTAAAAACATCTAGGTATTATAAATGATAAAGAATGCTAATATAGATATAAAATCGATATAATTTTTTTTAAAATAGCCTACTATGATTGAAACCAAAAATGCTTTAAATTGCATTTTTAAACACATCTAGGTATTATAAATGATAAAGAATGCTAATATAGATATAAAATCGATATAATTTTTTTAAAAATAGCCTACTATGATTGAAACCAAAAATGCTTTAAATTGCATTTTTAAACACATCTAGGTATTATAAATGATAAAGAATGCTAATATAGATATAAAATCGGTATAATTTTTTTAAAAATAGCCTACTATGATTGAAACCAAAAATGCTTTAAATTGCATTTTTAAACACATCTAGGTATTATAAATGATAAATAATGCTAATATAGATATAAAATCGATATAATTTTTTTAAAAATAGCCTACTATGATCAAAACCAAAAATGCTTTAAATTGCATTTTTAAACACATCTAGGTTTTATAAATGATATAGAATGCTAATATAGATATAAAATCGATATAATTTTTTTAAAAAAAAAATACTATGATTGAAACCAAAAATGCTTTCAATTGCATTTTTAAAAACATCTAGATATTATAAATGATAAAGAATGCTAATAAAGATATGAAATCGATATAATTTTTTTTAAAAATAGCCTACTATGATCAAAACCAAAAATGCTTTCAATTGCATTTTTAAACACATCTAGGTATTATAAATAATAAAGAATGCTAATGTAGATATAAAATCGATATAATTTTTTTAAAAATAGCCTACTATGATTGAAACCAGAAATGCTTTAAATTGCATTTTTAAACACATCTAGGTATTATAAATAATAAAGAATGCGAATATAGATATAAAATCGATATAATTTTTTTAAAAATAGAATACTATGATCAAAACCAAAAATGCTTTAAATTGCATTTTTAAACACATCTAGGTATTATAAATGATAAAGAATGCTAATATAGATATAAAATCGATATAATTTTTTTAAAAATAGCCTACTATGATTGAAACCAAAAATGCTTTCAATTGCATTTTTAAACACATCTAGGTATTATAAATGATAAAGAATGCTAATATAGTATAAAATCGATATAATTTTTTTAAAAATAGCCTACTATGATCAAAACCAAAAATGCTTTCAATTGCATTTTTAAACACATCTAGGTATTATAAATGATAAAGAATGCTAATATAGATATAAAATCGATATAATTTTTTTAAAAAAGCCTACTATGATCGAAACCAAAAATGCTTTCAATTGCATTTTTAAACACATCTAGGTATTATAAATGATAAAGAATGCTAATAAAGATATAAAATCGATATAATTTTTTTAAAAATAGCCTACTATGATTGAAACCAAAAATGCTTTAAATTGCATTTTTTAACACATCTAGGTATTATAAATGATAAATAATGCTAATATAGATATAAAATCGATATAATTTTTTTAAAAATAGCCTCCTATGATTGAAACCAAAAGTGCTTTCAATTGCATTTTTAAACACATCTTGGTATTATAAATGATAAAGAATGCTTATATAGATATAAAATCGATATAATTTTTTTTAAAATAGCCTACTATGATCAAAACCAAAAATGCTTTCAATTGCATTTTTAAACACATCTAGGTACTATAAATGATAAAGAATGCAAATATAGATATAAAATCTATATAATTTTTTAAAAAAAAATACTATGATTGAAACCAAAAATGCTTTAAATTGCATTTTTAAACACATCTAGGTATTATAAATGATAAAGAATGCTAATAAAGATATAAAATCGATATAATTTTTTTAAAAAAATCCTACTATGATTGAAACCAAAAATGCTTTCAATTGCATTTTTAAACACATCTAGGTATTATAAATGATAAAGAATGCTAATGTAGATATAAAATCGATATAATTTTTTTAAAATTAGCCTACTATGATTGAAACCAAAAATGCTTTAAATTGCATTTTTAAACACATCTAGGTATTATAAATGATAAAGAATGCTAATATAGATATAAAATCGATATAATTTTTTTAAAAATAGCCTACTATGATTGAAACCAAAAATGCTTTAAATTGCATTTTTAAACACATCTAGGTATTATAAATGATAAATAATGCTAATATAGATATAAAATCGATATAATTTTTTTAAAAAAAAAATACTATGATTGAAACCAAAAATGCTTTAAATTGCATTTTTAAACACATCTAGGTATTATAAATGATAAAGAATGCTAATATAGATATAAAATCGATATAATTTTTTTAAAAATAGCCTACTATGATCAAAACCAAAAATGCTTTAAATTGCATTTTTAAACACATCTAGGTATTATAAATGATAAAGAATGCTAATATAAATATAAAATCGATATAATTTTTTTAAAAATAGCCTACTATGATTGAAACCAAAAATGCTTTAAATTGCATTTTTAAACACATCTAGGTATTATAAATGATAAAGAAATACTAATATCGATATAAAATCGATATAATTTTTTTAAAAATAGCCTACTATGATTGAAACCAAAAATGCTTTAAATTCCATTTTTAAACACATCTAGGTATTATAAATGATAAAGAATGCAAATATAGATATAAAATCGATATAATTTTTTTAAAAATAGCCTACTATGATTGAAACCAAAAATGCTTTCAATTGCATTTTTAAACACATCTAGGTATTATAAATGATAAAGAATGCTAATATAGATATAAAATCGATATAATTTTTTTTAAAATAGTCTACTATGATCAAAACCAAAAATGCTTTCAATTGCATTTTTAAACACATCTAGGTATTATAAATGATAAAGAATGCTAATATAGATATAAAATCGATATAATTTTTTTAAAAAAAGCCTACTATGATCGAAACCAAAAATGCTTTCAATTGCATTTTTAAACACATCTAGGTATTATAAATGATAAAAAATGCTAATATAGATATAAAATCGATATAATTTTTTTAAAAAAAGCCTACTATGACCGAAACCAAAAATGCTTTAAATTGCATTTTTAAACACATCTAGGTATTATAAATGATAAAGAATGCTAATATAGATATAAAATCGATATAATTTTTTAAAAAAAAATACTATGATTGAAACCAAAAATGCTTTAAATTGCATTTTTAAACACATCTAGGTATTATAAATGATAAATAATGCTAATATAGATATAAAATCGATATAATTTTTTTAAAAATAGCCTTCTATGATCAAAACCAAAAATGCTTTCAATTGCATTTTTAAACACATCTAGGTATTATAAATGATAAAAAATGCTAATATAGATATAAAATCGATATAATTTTTTTAAAAATAGCCTACTATGATTGAAACCAAAAATGCTTTAAATTGCATTTTTAAACACATCTACGTATTATAAATGATAAATAATGCTAATATAGATATAAAATCGATATAATTTTTTTAAAAATAGCCTACTATGATTGAAACCAAAAATGCTTTAAATTGCATTTTTAAACACATCTAGGTATTATAAATGATAAAGAATGCTAATATAGATATAAAATCGATATAATTTTTTTAAAAATAGCCTACTATGATTGAAACCAAAAATGCTTTAAATTGCATTTTTAAACACATCTAGGTATTATAAATGATAAAGAATGCTAATATAGATATAAAATCGATATAATTTTTTTAAAAATAGCCTACTATGATTGAAACCAAAAATGCTTTAAATTGCATTTTTAAACACATCTAGGTATTATAAATGATAAAGAATGCTAATATAGTATAAAATCGATATATTTTTTTTTAAAATAGCCTACTATGATTGAAACCAAAAATGCTTTAAATTGCATTTTTAAACACATCTAGGTATTATAAATGATAAAGAATGCTAATATAGTTTAAAATCGATATATTTTTTTTAAAAATAGCCTACTATGATCAAAACCAAAAATGCTTTCAATTGCATTTTTAAACACATCTAGGTATTATAAATGATAAAGAATGCTAATATAGATATAAAATCGATATAATTTTTTTAAAAAAAGCCTACTATGATCGAAACCAAAAATGCTTTCAATTGCATTTTTAAACACATCTAGGTATTATAAATGATAAAAAATGCTAATATAGATATAAAATCGAAATAATTTTTTTAAAAAAAGCCTACTATGACCGAAACCAAAAATGCTTTCAATTGCATTTTTAAACACATCTAGGTATTATAAATGATAAAGAATGCTAATATAGATATAAAATCGATATAATTTTTTAAAAAAAAATACTATGATTGAAACCAAAAATGCTTTAAATTGCATTTTTAAACACATCTAGGTATTATAAATGATAAATAATGCTAATATAGATATAAAATCGATATAATTTTTTTAAAAATAGCCTACTATGATCAAAACCAAAAATGCTTTCAATTGCATTTTTAAACACATCTAGGTATTATAAATGATAAAAAATGCTAATATAGATATAAAATCGATATAATTTTTTTAAAAATAGCCTACTATGATTGAAACCAAAAATGCTTTAAATTGCATTTTTAAACACATCTAGGTATTATAAATGATAAAGAATGCTAATATAGATATGAAATCGATATAATTTTTTTAAAAATAGCCTACTATGATTGAAACCAAAAATGCTTTAAATTGCATTTTTAAACACATCTAGGTATTATAAATGATAAAGAATGCTAATATAGTATAAAATCGTTTTTTTTTTTTTAAAATAGCCTACTATGATTGAAACCAAAAATGCTTTAAATTGCATTTTTAAACACATCTAGGTATTATAAATGATAAAGAATGCTAATATAGATATAAAATCGATATAATTTTTTTAAAAAAAGCCTACTATGATCGAAACCAAAAATGCTTTCAATTGCATTTTAAACACATCTAGGTATTATAAATGATAAAGAATGCTAATATAGATATAAAATCGATATAATTTTTTTAAAAATAGCCTACTATGATCAAAACCAAAAATGCTTTAAATTGCATTTTTAAACACATCTAGGTTTTATAAATGATATAGAATGCTAATATAGATATAAAATCGATATAATTTTTTTAAAAAAAAAATACTATGATTGAAACCAAAAATGCTTTCAATTGCATTTTTAAAAACATCTAGGGATTATAAATGATAAATAATGCTAATATAGATATAAAATCGATATAATTTTTTTAAAAATAGCCTTCTATGATTGAAACCAAAAATGCTTTAAATTGCATTTTTAAACACATCTAGGTATTATAAATGATAAAGAATGCTAATATAGATATAAAATCGATATAATTTTTTTAAAAATAGCCTACTATGATCAAAACCAAAAATGCTTTAAATTGCATTTTTAAACACATCTAGGTTTTATAAATGATATAGAATGCTAATATAGATATAAAATCGATATAATTTTTTTTAAAAAAAAATACTATGATTGAAACCAAAAATGCTTTCAATTGCATTTTTAAACACATCTAGGTATTATAAATGATAAAGAATACTAATATCGATATAAAATCGATATAATTTTTTTAAAAATAGCCTACTATGATTGAAACCAAAAATGCTTTAAATTGCATTTTTAAACACATCTAGGTATTATAAATGATAAAGAATGCAAATATAGATATAAAATCGATATAATTTTTTTAAAAATAGCCTACTATGATTGAAACCAAAAATGCTTTCAATTGCATTTTTAAACACATCTAGGTATTATAAATGATAAAGAATGCTAATATAGATATAAAATCGATATAATTTTTTTTAAAATAGCCTACTATGATCAAAACCAAAAATGCTTTCAATTGCATTTTAAACACATCTAGGTATTATAAATGATAAAGAATGCTAATATAGATATAAAATCGATATAATTTTTTTAAAAATAGCCTACTATGATCAAAACCAAAAATGCTTTAAATTGCATTTTTAAACACATCTAGGTTTTATAAATGATATAGAATGCTAATATAGATATAAAATCGATATAATTTTTTTAAAAAAAAAATACTATGATTGAAACCAAAAATGCTTTCAATTGCATTTTTAAAAACATCTAGGGATTATAAATGATAAATAATGCTAATATAGATATAAAATCGATATAATTTTTTTAAAAATAGCCTTCTATGATTGAAACCAAAAATGCTTTAAATTGCATTTTTAAACACATCTAGGTATTATAAATGATAAAGAATGCTAATATAGATATAAAATCGATATAATTTTTTTAAAAATAGCCTACTATGATCAAAACCAAAAATGCTTTAAATTGCATTTTTAAACACATCTAGGTTTTATAAATGATATAGAATGCTAATATAGATATAAAATCGATATAATTTTTTTTAAAAAAAAATACTATGATTGAAACCAAAAATGCTTTCAATTGCATTTTTAAAAACATCTAGGTATTATAAATGATAAAGAATGCTAACATAGATATAAAATCGATATAATTTTTTTAAAAATAGCCTACTATGATTGAAACCAAAAATGCTTTAAATTGCATTTTTAAACACATCTAGGTATTATAAATGATAAAGAATGCTAATATAGATATAAAATCGATATAATTTTTTTAAAAATAGCCTACTATGATTGAAACCAAAAATGCTTTAAATTGCATTTTTAAACACATCTAGGTATTATAAATGATAAATAATGCTAATATAGATATAAAATCGATATAATTTTTTTAAAAATAGCCTACTATGATTGAAACCAAAAATGCTTTAAATTGCATTTTTAAACACATCTAGGTATTATAAATGATAAAGAATGCTAATATAGATATAAAATCGATATAATTATTTTAAAAATAGCCTACTATGATTGAAACCAAAAATGCTTTAAATTGCATTTTTAAACACATCTAGGTATTATAAATGATAAATAATGCTAATATAGATATAAAATCGATATAATTTTTTTAAAAATAGCCTACTATGATCAAAACCAAAAATGCTTTAAATTGCATTTTTAAACACATCTAGGTTTTATAAATGATATAGAATGCTAATATAGATATAAAATCGATATAATTTTTTTAAAAAAAAAATACTATGATTGAAACCAAAAATGCTTTCAATTGCATTTTTAAAAACATCTAGATATTATAAATGATAAAGAATGCTAATAAAGATATGAAATCGATATAATTTTTTTTAAAAATAGCCTACTATGATCAAAACCAAAAATGCTTTCAATTGCATTTTTAAACACATCTAGGTATTATAAATGATAAAGAATGCTAATGTAGATATAAAATCGATATAATTTTTTTAAAAATAGCCTACTATGATCAAAACCAGAAATGCTTTAAATTGCATTTTTAAACACATCTAGGTATTATAAATGATAAAGAATGCTAATATAGATATAAAATCGATATAATTTTTTTAAAAATAGCCTACTATGATCAAAACCAAAAATGCTTTAAATTGCATTTTTAAACACATCTAGGTATTATAAATGATAAAGAATGCTAATATAGATATAAAATCGATATAATTTTTTTAAAAATAGCCTACTATGATTGAAACCAAAAATGCTTTCAATTGCATTTTTAAACACATCTAGGTATTATAAATGATAAAGAATGCTAATATAGATATAAAATCGATATAATTTTTTTAAAAATAGCCTACTATGATCAAAACCAAAAATGCTTTCAATTGCATTTTTAAACACATCTAGGTATTATAAATGATAAAGAATGCTAATATAGATATAAAATCGATATAATTTTTTTAAAAAAAGCCTACTATGATCGAAACCAAAAATGCTTTCAATTGCATTTTTAAACACATCTAGGTATTATAAATGATAAAGAATGCTAATAAAGATATAAAATCGATATAATTTTTTTAAAAATAGCCTACTATGATTGAAACCAAAAATGCTTTAAATTGCATTTTTTAACACATCTAGGTATTATAAATGATAAATAATGCTAATATAGATATAAAATCGATATAATTTTTTTAAAAATAGCCTCCTATGATTGAAACCAAAAATGCTTTCAATTGCATTTTTAAACACATCTAGGTATTATAAATGATAAAGAATGCTAATATAGATATAAAATCGATATAATTTTTTTAAAAATAGCCTACTATGACCGAAACCAAAAATGCTTTAAATTGCATTTTTAAACACATCTAGGTATTATAAATGATAAAGAATGCTAATATAGATATAAAATCGATATAATTTTTTAAAAAAAAATACTATGATTGAAACCAAAAATGCTTTAAATTGCATTTTTAAACACATCTAGGTATTATAAATGATAAATAATGCTAATATAGATATAAAATCGATATAATTTTTTTAAAAATAGCCTTCTATGATCAAAACCAAAAATGCTTTCAATTGCATTTTTAAACACATCTAGGTATTATAAATGATAAAAAATGCTAATATAGATATAAAATCGATATAATTTTTTTAAAAATAGCCTACTATGATTGAAACCAAAAATGCTTTAAATTGCATTTTTAAACACATCTACGTATTATAAATGATAAATAATGCTAATATAGATATAAAATCGATATAATTTTTTTAAAAATAGCCTACTATGATTGAAACCAAAAATGCTTTAAATTGCATTTTTAAACACATCTAGGTATTATAAATGATAAAGAATGCTAATATAGATATAAAATCGATATAATTTTTTTAAAAATAGCCTACTATGATTGAAACCAAAAATGCTTTAAATTGCATTTTTAAACACATCTAGGTATTATAAATGATAAAGAATGCTAATATAGATATAAAATCGATATAATTTTTTTAAAAATAGCCTACTATGATTGAAACCAAAAATGCTTTAAATTGCATTTTTAAACACATCTAGGTATTATAAATGATAAAGAATGCTAATATAGTATAAAATCGATATATTTTTTTTTAAAATAGCCTACTATGATTGAAACCAAAAATGCTTTAAATTGCATTTTTAAACACATCTAGGTATTATAAATGATAAAGAATGCTAATATAGATATAAAATCGATATAATTTTTTTAAAAAAAGCCTACTATGATCGAAACCAAAAATGCTTTCAATTGCATTTTAAACACATCTAGGTATTATAAATGATAAAGAATGCTAATATAGATATAAAATCGATATAATTTTTTTTAAAATAGCCTACTATGATCAAAACCAAAAATGCTTTCAATTGCATTTTTAAACACATCTAGGTATTATAAATGATAAAGAATGCTAATATAGATATAAAATCGATATAATTTTTTTAAAAAAAGCCTACTATGATCGAAACCAAAAATGCTTTCAATTGCATTTTTAAACACATCTAGTTATTATAAATGATAAAAAATGCTAATATAGATATAAAATCGAAATAATTTTTTTAAAAAAAGCCTACTATGACCGAAACCAAAAATGCTTTAAATTGCATTTTTAAACACATCTAGGTATTATAAATGATAAAGAATGCTAATATAGATATAAAATCGATATAATTTTTTAAAAAAAAATACTATGATTGAAACCAAAAATGCTTTAAATTGCATTTTTAAACACATCTAGGTATTATAAATGATAAATAATGCTAATATAGATATAAAATCGATATAATTTTTTTAAAAATAGCCTACTATGATCAAAACCAAAAATGCTTTCAATTGCATTTTTAAACACATCTAGGTATTATAAATGATAAAAAATGCTAATATAGATATAAAATCGATATAATTTTTTTAAAAATAGCCTACTATGATTGAAACCAAAAATGCTTTAAATTGCATTTTTAAACACATCTAGGTATTATAAATGATAAAGAATGCTAATATTGATATAAAATCGATATAATTTTTTTAAAAATAGCCTACTATGATTGAAACCAAAAATGCTTTAAATTGCATTTTTAAACACATCTAGGTATTATAAATGATAAAGAATGCTAATATAGTATAAAATCGTTTTTTTTTTTTAAAATAGCCTACTATGATTGAAACCAAAAATGCTTTAAATTGCATTTTTAAACACATCTAGGTATTATAAATGATAAAAAATGCTAATATAGATATAAAATCGATATAATTTTTTTAAAAATAGCCTACTATGATTGAAACCAAAAATGCTTTAAATTGCATTTTTAAACACATCTAGGTATTATAAATGATAAAGAATGCTAATATAGATATAAAATCGATATAATTTTTTTAAAAATAGCCTACTATGATTGAAACCAAAAATGCTTTAAATTGCATTTTTAAACACATCTAGGTATTATAAATGATAAAGAATGCTAATATAGTATAAAATCGTTTTTTTTTTTTAAAATAGCCTACTATGATTGAAACCAAAAATGCTTTAAATTGCATTTTTAAACACATCTAGGTATTATAAATGATAAAGAATGCTAATATAGATATAAAATCGATATAATTTTTTTAAAAAAAGCCTACTATGATCGAAACCAAAAATGCTTTCAATTGCATTTTAAACACATCTAGGTATTATAAATGATAAAGAATGCTAATATAGATATAAAATCGATATAATTTTTTTAAAAATAGCCTACTATGATCAAAACCAAAAATGCTTTAAATTGCATTTTTAAACACATCTAGGTTTTATAAATGATATAGAGTGCTAATATAGATATAAAATCGATATAATTTTTTTAAAAAAAAAATACTATGATTGAAACCAAAAATGCTTTCAATTGCATTTTTAAAAACATCTAGGGATTATAAATGATAAATAATGCTAATATAGATATAAAATCGATATAATTTTTTTAAAAATAGCCTTCTATGATTGAAACCAAAAATGCTTTAAATTGCATTTTTAAACACATCTAGGTATTATAAATGATAAAGAATGCTAATATAGATATAAAATCGATATAATTTTTTTAAAAATAGCCTACTATGATCAAAACCAAAAATGCTTTAAATTGCATTTTTAAACACATCTAGGTTTTATAAATGATATAGAATGCTAATATAGATATAAAATCGATATAATTTTTTTTAAAAAAAAATACTATGATTGAAACCAAAAATGCTTTCAATTGCATTTTTAAAAACATCTAGGTATTATAAATGATAAAGAATGCTAACATAGATATAAAATCGATATAATTTTTTTAAAAATAGCCTACTATGATTGAAACCAAAAATGCTTTCAATTGCATTTTTAAACACATCTAGGTATTATAAATGATAAAGAATGCTAATATAGATATAAAATCGATATAATTTTTTTAAAAATAGCCTACTATGATTGAAACCAAAAATGCTTTAAATTGCATTTTTAAACACATCTAGGTATTATAAATGATAAAGAATGCTAATATAGATATAAAATCGATATAATTATTTTAAAAATAGCCTACTATGATTGAAACCAAAAATGCTTTAAATTGCATTTTTAAACACATCTAGGTATTATAAATGATAAATAATGCTAATATAGATATAAAATCGATATAATTTTTTTAAAAATAGCCTACTATGATCAAAACCAAAAATGCTTTAAATTGCATTTTTAAACACATCTAGGTTTTATAAATGATATAGAATGCTAATATAGATATAAAATCGATATAATTTTTTTAAAAAAAAAATACTATGATTGAAACCAAAAATGCTTTCAATTGCATTTTTAAAAACATCTAGATATTATAAATGATAAAGAATGCTAATAAAGATATGAAATCGATATAATTTTTTTTAAAAATAGCCTACTATGATCAAAACCAAAAATGCTTTCAATTGCATTTTTAAACACATCTAGGTATTATAAATGATAAAGAATGCTAATGTAGATATAAAATCGATATAATTTTTTTAAAAATAGCCTACTATGATCAAAACCAGAAATGCTTTAAATTGCATTTTTAAACACATCAAGATATTATAAATGATAAAGAATGCTAATAAAGATATGAAATCGATATAATTTTTTTTAAAAATAGCCTACTATGATCAAAACCAAAAATGCTTTCAATTGCATTTTTAAACACATCTAGGTATTATAAATGATAAAGAATGCTAATGTAGATATAAAATCGATATAATTTTTTTAAAAATAGCCTACTATGATCAAAACCAAAAATGCTTTAAATTGCATTTTTAAACACATCTAGGTTTTATAAATGATATAGAATGCTAATATAGATATAAAATCGATATAATTTTTTTAAAAAAAAAATACTATGATTGAAACCAAAAATGCTTTCAATTGCATTTTTAAACACATCTAGGTATTATAAATGATAAAGAATGCTAATATAGATATAAAATCGATATAATTTTTTTAAAAATAGCCTACTATGATCAAAACCAAAAATGCTTTAAATTGCATTTTTAAACACATCTAGGTTTTATAAATGATATAGAATGCTAATATAGATATAAAATCGATATAATTTTTTTTAAAAAAAAATACTATGATTGAAACCAAAAATGCTTTCAATTGCATTTTTAAAAACATCTAGGTATTATAAATGATAAAGAATGCTAACATAGATATAAAATCGATATAATTTTTTTAAAAATAGCCTACTATGATTGAAACCAAAAATGCTTTCAATTGCATTTTTAAACACATCTAGGTATTATAAATGATAAAGAATGCTAATATAGATATAAAATCGATATAATTTTTTTAAAAATAGCCTACTATGATTGAAACCAAAAATGCTTTAAATTGCATTTTTAAACACATCTAGGTATTATAAATGATAAAGAATGCTAATATAGATATAAAATCGATATAATTTTTTTAAAAATAGCCTACTATGATTGAAACCAAAAATGCTTTAAATTGCATTTTTAAACACATCTAGGTATTATAAATGATAAAGAATGCTAATATAGATATAAAATCGATATAAATATTTTAAAAATAGCCTACTATGATTGAAACCAAAAATGCTTTAAATTGCATTTTTAAACACATCTAGGTATTATAAATGATAAATAATGCTAATATAGATATAAAATCGATATAATTTTTTTAAAAATAGCCTACTATGATCAAAACCAAAAATGCTTTAAATTGCATTTTTAAACACATCTAGGTTTTATAAATGATATAGAATGCTAATATAGATATAAAATCGATATAATTTTTTTAAAAAAAAAATACTATGATTGAAACCAAAAATGCTTTCAATTGCATTTTTAAAAACATCTAGATATTATAAATGATAAAGAATGCTAATAAAGATATGAAATCGATATAATTTTTTTTAAAAATAGCCTACTATGATCAAAACCAAAAATGCTTTCAATTGCATTTTTAAACACATCTAGGTATTATAAATGATAAAGAATGCTAATATAGATATAAAATCGATATAATTTTTTTAAAAAAAGCCTACTATGATCGAAACCAAAAATGCTTTCAATTGCATTTTTAAACACATCTAGGTATTATAAATGATAAAAAATGCTAATATAGATATAAAATCGAAATAATTTTTTTAAAAAAAGCCTACTATGACCGAAACCAAAAATGCTTTAAATTGCATTTTTAAACACATCTAGGTATTATAAATGATAAAGAATGCTAATATAGATATAAAATCGATATAATTTTTTAAAAAAAAATACTATGATTGAAACCAAAAATGCTTTAAATTGCATTTTTAAACACATCTAGGTATTATAAATGATAAATAATGCTAATATAGATATAAAATCGATATAATTTTTTTAAAAATAGCCTACTATGATCAAAACCAAAAATGCTTTCAATTGCATTTTTAAACACATCTAGGTATTATAAATGATAAAAAATGCTAATATAGATATAAAATCGATATAATTTTTTTAAAAATAGCCTACTATGATTGAAACCAAAAATGCTTTAAATTGCATTTTTAAACACATCTAGGTATTATAAATGATAAAGAATGCTAATATAGATATAAAATCGATATAATTTTTTTAAAAATAGCCTACTATGATTGAAACCAAAAATGCTTTAAATTGCATTTTTAAACACATCTAGGTATTATAAATGATAAAGAATGCTAATATAGTATAAAATCGTTTTTTTTTTAAAATAGCCTACTATGATTGAAACCAAAAATGCTTTAAATTGCATTTTTAAACACATCTAGGTATTATAAATGATAAAGAATGCTAATAAAGATATAAAATCGATATAATTTTTTTAAAAAAAAAATACTATGATTGAAACCAAAAATGATTTCAATTGCATTTTTAAAAACATCTAGGGATTATAAATGATAAATAATGCTAATATAGATATAAAATCGATATAATTTTTTTAAAAATAGCCTACTATGATCAAAACCAAAAATGCTTTAAATTGCATTTTTAAACACATCTAGGTTTTATAAATGATATAGAATGCTAATATAGATATAAAATCGATATAATTTTTTTAAAAAAAAAATACTATGATTGAAACCAAAAATGATTTCAATTGCATTTTTAAAAACATCTAGGTATTATAAATGATAAAGAATGCTAATATAGATATAAAATCGATATAATTTTTTTAAAAATAGCCTTCTATGATTGAAACCAAAAATGCTTTAAATTGCATTTTTAAACACATCTAGGTATTATAAATGATAAAGAATGCTAATATAGATATAAAATCGATATAATTTTTTTAAAAATAGCCTACTATGATCAAAACCAAAAATGCTTTAAATTGCATTTTTAAACACATCTAGGTTTTATAAATGATATAGAATGCTAATATAGATATAAAATCGATATAATTTTTTTTAAAAAAAAATACTATGATTGAAACCAAAAATGCTTTCAATTGCATTTTTAAAAACATCTAGGTATTATAAATGATAAAGAATGCTAACATAGATATAAAATCGATATAATTTTTTTAAAAATAGCCTACTATGATTGAAACCAAAAATGCTTTCAATTGCATTTTTAAACACATCTAGGTATTATAAATGATAAAGAATGCTAATATAGATATAAAATCGATATAATTTTTTTAAAAATAGCCTACTATGATTGAAACCAAAAATGCTTTAAATTGCATTTTTAAACACATCTAGGTATTATAAATGATAAAGAATGCTAATATAGATATAAAATCGATATAATTTTTTTAAAAATAGCCTACTATGATTGAAACCAAAAATGCTTTAAATTGCATTTTTAAACACATCTAGGTATTATAAATGATAAAGAATGCTAATATAGATATAAAATCGATATAATTATTTTAAAAATAGCCTACTATGATTGAAACCAAAAATGCTTTAAATTGCATTTTTAAACACATCTAGGTATTATAAATGATAAATAATGCTAATATAGATATAAAATCGATATAATTTTTTTAAAAATAGCCTACTATGATCAAAACCAAAAATGCTTTAAATTGCATTTTTAAACACATCTAGGTTTTATAAATGATATAGAATGCTAATATAGATATAAAATCGATATAATTTTTTTAAAAAAAAAATACTATGATTGAAACCAAAAATGCTTTCAATTGCATTTTTAAAAACATCTAGATATTATAAATGATAAAGAATGCTAATAAAGATATGAAATCGATATAATTTTTTTTAAAAATAGCCTACTATGATCAAAACCAAAAATGCTTTCAATTGCATTTTTAAACACATCTAGGTATTATAAATGATAAAAAATGCTAATATAGATATAAAATCGATATAATTTTTTTAAAAATAGCCTACTATGATTGAAACCAAAAATGCTTTAAATTGCATTTTTAAACACATCTAGGTATTATAAATGATAAAGAATGCTAATATAGATATAAAATCGATATAATTTTTTAAAAAAAAATACTATGATTGAAACCAAAAATGCTTTAAATTGCATTTTTAAACACATCTAGGTATTATAAATGATAAATAATGCTAATATAGATATAAAATCGATATAATTTTTTTAAAAATAGCCTACTATGATCAAAACCAAAAATGCTTTCAATTGCATTTTTAAACACATCTAGGTATTATAAATGATAAAAAATGCTAATATAGATATAAAATCGATATAATTTTTTTAAAAATAGCCTACTATGATTGAAACCAAAAATGCTTTAAATTGCATTTTTAAACACATCTAGGTATTATAAATGATAAAGAATGCTAATATAGATATAAAATCGATATAATTTTTTTAAAAATAGCCTACTATGATTGAAACCAAAAATGCTTTAAATTGCATTTTTAAACACATCTAGGTATTATAAATGATAAAGAATGCTAATATAGTATAAAATCGTTTTTTTTTTTTAAAATAGCCTACTATGATTGAAACCAAAAATGCTTTAAATTGCATTTTTAAACACATCTAGGTATTATAAATGATAAAGAATGCTAATATAGATATAAAATCGATATAATTTTTTTAAAAAAAGCCTACTATGATCGAAACCAAAAATGCTTTCAATTGCATTTTAAACACATCTAGGTATTATAAATGATAAAGAATGCTAATATAGATATAAAATCGATATAATTTTTTTAAAAATAGCCTACTATGATCAAAACCAAAAATGCTTTAAATTGCATTTTTAAACACATCTAGGTTTTATAAATGATATAGAATGCTAATATAGATATAAAATCGATATAATTTTTTTAAAAAAAAAATACTATGATTGAAACCAAAAATGCTTTCAATTGCATTTTTAAAAACATCTAGGGATTATAAATGATAAATAATGCTAATATAGATATAAAATCGATATAATTTTTTTAAAAATAGCCTTCTATGATTGAAACCAAAAATGCTTTAAATTGCATTTTTAAACACATCTAGGTATTATAAATGATAAAGAATGCTAATATAGATATAAAATCGATATAATTTTTTTAAAAATAGCCTACTATGATCAAAACCAAAAATGCTTTAAATTGCATTTTTAAACACATCTAGGTTTTATAAATGATATAGAATGCTAATATAGATATAAAATCGATATAATTTTTTTTAAAAAAAAATACTATGATTGAAACCAAAAATGCTTTCAATTGCATTTTTAAAAACATCTAGGTATTATAAATGATAAAGAATGCTAACATAGATATAAAATCGATATAATTTTTTTAAAAATAGCCTACTATGATTGAAACCAAAAATGCTTTCAATTGCATTTTTAAACACATCTAGGTATTATAAATGATAAAGAATGCTAATATAGATATAAAATCGATATAATTTTTTTAAAAATAGCCTACTATGATTGAAACCAAAAATGCTTTAAATTGCATTTTTAAACACATCTAGGTATTATAAATGATAAAGAATGCTAATATAGATATAAAATCGATATAATTTTTTTAAAAATAGCCTACTATGATTGAAACCAAAAATGCTTTAAATTGCATTTTTAAACACATCTAGGTATTATAAATGATAAAGAATGCTAATATAGATATAAAATCGATATAATTATTTTAAAAATAGCCTACTATGATTAAAACCTAAAATGCTTTAAATTGCATTTTTAAACACATCTAGGTATTATAAATGATAAATAATGCTAATATAGATATAAAATCGATATAATTTTTTTAAAAATAGCCTACTATGATCAAAACCAAAAATGCTTTAAATTGCATTTTTAAACACATCTAGGTTTTATAAATGATATAGAATGCTAATATAGATATAAAATCGATATAATTTTTTTAAAAAAAAATACTATGATTGAAACCAAAAATGCTTTCAATTGCATTTTTAAAAACATCTAGATATTATAAATGATAAAGAATGCTAATAAAGATATGGAATCGATATAATTTTTTTTAAAAATAGCCTACTATGATCAAAACCAAAAATGCTTTCAATTGCATTTTTAAACACATCTAGGTATTATAAATGATAAAGAATGCTAATGTAGATATAAAATCGATATAATTTTTTTAAAAATAGCCTACTATGATCAAAACCAGAAATGCTTTAAATTGCATTTTTAAACACATCTAGGTATTATAAATGATAAAGAATGCTAATATAGATATAAAATCGATATAATTTTTTTAAAAATAGCCTACTATGATCAAAACCAAAAATGCTTTAAATTGCATTTTTAAACACATCTAGGTATTATAAATGATAAAGAATGCTAATATAGATATAAAATCGATATAATTTTTTTAAAAATAGCCTACTATGATTGAAACCAAAAATGCTTTCAATTGCATTTTTAAACACATCTAGGTATTATAAATGATAAAGAATGCTAATATAGATATAAAATCGATATAATTTTTTTAAAAATAGCCTACTATGATCAAAACCAAAAATGCTTTCAATTGCATTTTTAAACACATCTAGGTATTATAAATGATAAAGAATGCTAATATAGATATAAAATCGATATAATTTTTTTAAAAAAAGCCTACTATGATCGAAACCAAAAATGCTTTTAATTGCATTTTTAAACACATCTAGGTATTATAAATGATAAAGAATGCTAATAAAGATATAAAATCGATATAATTTTTTTAAAAATAGCCTACTATGATTGAAACCAAAAATGCTTTAAATTGCATTTTTTAACACATCTAGGTATTATAAATGATAAATAATGCTAATATAGATATAAAATCGATATAATTTTTTTAAAAATAGCCTCCTATGATTGAAACCAAAAATGCTTTCAATTGCATTTTTAAACACATCTAGGTATTATAAATGATAAAGAATGCTAATATAGATATAAAATCGATATAATTTTTTTAAAAATAGCCTACTATGATCAAAACCAAAAATGCTTTAAATTGCATTTTTAAACACATCTAGGTATTATAAATGATAAAGAATGCTAATATAGATATAAAATCGATATAATTTTTTTAAAAATAGCCTACTATGATTGAAACCAAAAATGCTTTAAATTGCATTTTTAAACACATCTAGGTATTATAAATGATAAAGAATACTAATATAGATATAAAATCGATATAATTTTTTTAAAAATAGCCTACTATGATTGAAACCAAAAATGCTTTCAATTGCATTTTTAAACACATCTAGGTATTATAAATGATAAAAAATGCAAATATAGATATAAAATCGATATAATTTTTAAAAAAAAAATACTATGATTGAAACCAAAAATGCTTTAAATTGCATTTTTAAACACATCTTGGTATTATAAATGATAAAGAATGCTTATATAGATATAAAATCGATATAATTTTTTTTAAAATAGCCTACTATGATCAAAACCAAAAATGCTTTCAATTGCATTTTTAAACACATCTAGGTACTATAAATGATAAAGAATGCAAATATAGATATAAAATCTATATAATTTTTAAAAAAAAAATACTATGATTGAAACCAAAAATGCTTTAAATTGCATTTTTAAACACATCTAGGTATTATAAATGATAAAGAATGCTAATAAAGATATAAAATCGATATAATTTTTTTAAAAAAATCCTACTATGATTGAAACCAAAAATGCTTTCAATTGCATTTTTAAACACATCTAGGTATTATAAATGATAAAGAATGCTAATATAGATATAAAATCGATATAATTTTTTTAAAAATAGCCTACTATGATCAAAACCAAAAACGCTTTCAATTGCATTTTTAAACACATCTAGGTATTATAAATGATAAAGAATGCTTATATAGATATAAAATCGATATAATTTTTTTAAAAATAGCCTACTATCATCAAAACCAAAAATGCTTTCAATTGCATTTTTAAACACATCTAGGTATTATAAATGATAAAGAATGCTAATATAGATATAAAATCGATATAATTTTTTTAAAAAAAGCGTACTATGATTGAAACCAAAAATGCTTTCAATTGCATTTTTAAACACATCTAGGTATTATAAATGATAAAGAATGCTAATAAAGATATAAAATCGATATAATTTTTTTAAAAATAACCTACTATGATTGAAACCAAAAATGCTTTAAATTGCATTTTTAAACACATCTAGGTATTATAAATGATAAAGAATGCTAATAAAGATATAAAATCGATATAATTTTTTTAAAAATAGCCTACTATGATCAAAACCAAAAATGCTTTCAATTGCATTTTTAAACACATCTAGGTATTATAAATGATAAAGAATGCTAATATAGATATAAAATCGATATAATTTTTTTAAAAATAGCCTACTATGATCAAAACCAAAAATGCTTTAAATTGCATTTTTAAACACATCTAGGTATTATAAATGATATATAATGCTAATATAGATATAAAATCGGTATAATTTTTTTAAAAAAAGCCTACTATGATTGAAACCAAAAATGCTTTCAATTGCATTTTTAAACACATCTAGGCATTATAAATGATAAAGAATGCTAATATAGATATAAAATCGATATAATTTTTTTAAAAATAGCCTACAATGATCAAAACCAAAAATGCTTTAAATTGCATTTTTAAACACATCTAGGTATTATAAATGATAAAGAATGCTAATATAGATATAAAATCGATATAATTTTTTTAAAAATAGCCTACTATGATTGAAACCAAAAATGCTTTAAATTGCATTTTTAAACACATCTAGGTATTATAAATGATAAAGAATGCTAATATAGATATAAAATCGAAATAATTTTTTTAAAAATAGCCTACTATGATCAAAACCAAAAATGCTTTAAATTGCATTTTCAAACACATCTAGGTATTATAAATGATAAATAATGCTAATATAGATATAAAATCGATATAATTTTTAAAAAAAAAATACTATGATTGAAACCAAAAATGCTTTAAATTGCATTTTTAAACACATCTAGGTATTATAAATGATAAAGAATGCTAATATAGATTATTATTATTTTATTTGTCGACGTTACCGTCCGGAAGAATTAGTATTTATACATGTTTTTACTTTTTACATTGATTAGTGATACATTTCATATCACTATGGGTGACGTAGAATCAAGCTTCTAATCTTCAAATCTAGGTTTCGATTAAATTCAGGCTCTCGTTTCAATCTTCTGTGGGCGTGACGTGATACATTTCAGGTCCGTTCTGACAATATTCCATTATAAGGTAATCTTGTAGCTCTCGTTCCTATTTCTCCCGCTACACTTCAAGTTCCTGACCCGTTCCTTAATCCAACGTTGCCCAAATGCCCAATTATGGCTTGATCTCGTACATTAAGCAGTCGAAGTATCTAAACTTCTGAAAAAGAACAAATTTGGAAATGGCTGGATTCGAACCGACGACCTTAAGTTACCATACCAAATTTGAGCCAGGCGCCTTACCTATTCGACCAGCAAGGCACTTAACTGCTTCGATATAATTTTATATCGATAAAATCGATATAATTTTTTTAAAAATAGCCTACTATGATTGAAACCAAAAATGCTTTAAATTGCATTTTTAAACACATCTAGGTATTATAAATGATAAAGAATGCTAATATAGATATAAAATCGAAATAATTTTTTTAAAAATAGCCTACTATGATCAAAACCAAAAATGCTTTAAATTGCATTTTCAAACACATCTAGGTATTATAAATGATAAATAATGCTAATATAGATATAAAATCGATAAAATTTTTTAAAAATAGCCTACTATGATTGAAACCAAAAATGCTTTAAATTGCATTTTTAAACACATCTAGGTATTACAAATGATAAAGAATGCTAATATAGATATAAAATCGATATAATTTTTTTAAAAATAGCCTACTATGATTGAAACCAAAAATGCTTTCAATTGCATTTTGTAACACATCTAGTTATTATAAATGATAAAGAATGCTAATTTAGATATAAAATCGATATAATTTTTTTAAAAATAGCCTGCTATGATTGAAACCAAAAATGCTTTAAATTGCATTTTTAAACACATCTAGGTATTATAAATGATAAAGAATGCTAACATAGATATAAAATCGATATAATTTTTTTAAAAATAGCCTACTATGATCAAAACCAAAAATGCTTTAAATTGCATTTTTAAACACATCTAGGTATTATAAATGATAAAGAATGCTAATATAGATATAAAATCGATATAATTTTTTTAAAAATAGCCTACTATGATTAAAACCAAAAATGCTTTAAATTGCATTTTTAAACACATCTAGGTATTATAAATGATAAAGAATGCTAATATAGATATAAAATCGATATAATTTTTTTAAAAATAGCCTACTATGATTGAAACCAAAAATGCTTTAAATTGCATTTTTAAACACATCTAGGTATTATAAATGATAAAGAATGCTAATATAGATATAAAATCGATATAATTTTTTTAAAAATAGCCTACTATGATCAAAACCAAAAATGCTTTCAATTGCATTTTTAAACACATCTAGGTATTATAAATGATAAAGAATGCTAATATAGATATAAAATCGATATAATTTTTTTAAAAAAAGCGTACTATGATCGAAACCAAAAATGCTTTCAATTGCATTTTTAAACACATCTAGGTATTATAAATGATAAAAAATGCTAATATAGATATAAAATCGATATAATTTTTTAAAAAAAAATACTATGATCGAAACCAAAAATGCTTTCAATTGCATTTTTAAACACATCTAGGTATTATAAATGATAAAAAATGCTAATATAGATATAAAATCGATATAATTTTTTAAAAAAAAATACTATGATTGAAACCAAAAATGCTTTCAATTGCATTTTTAAACACATCTAGGTATTATAAATGATAAATAATGCTAATATAGATATAAAATCGATATAATTTTTTTAAAAAAAGCCTACTATGATTGAAACCAAAAATGCTTTCAATTGCATTTTTAAACACATTTAGGCATTATAAATGATAAAGAATGCTAATATAGATATAAAATCGATATAATTTTTTTAAAAATAGCCTACAATGATCAAAACCAAAAATGCTTTAAATTGCATTTTTAAACACATCTAGGTATTATAAATGATAAAGAATGCTAATATAGATATAAAATCGATATAATTTTTTTAAAAATAGCCTACTATGATTGAAACCAAAAATGCTTTAAATTGCATTCTTAAACACATCTAGGTATTATAAATGATAAAGAATGCTAATATAGATATAAAATCGAAATAATTTTTTTAAAAATAGCCTACTATGATCAAAACCAAAAATGCTTTAAATTGCATTTTCAAACACATCTAGGTATTATAAATGATAAAGAATACTAATATAGATATAAAATCGATATAATTTTTTAAAAAAAGAAATACTATGATTGAAACCAAAAATGCTTTAAATTGCATTTTTAAACACATCTAGGTATTATAAATGATAAAGAATGCTAATATAGATATAAAATCGATATTTTTTTTTTAAAAATAGCCTACTATGATCGAAACAAAAAATGCTTTAAATTGCAGTTTAAAACTTATCAAGGTATTATAAATGATAAAGAATGCTAATATAGATATAAAATCGATATTTTTTTGAAAATAGCCTATGATCAAAACCAAAAATGCTTTAAATTGCATTTTAAAACATATCTAGGTATTATAAATGATAAAGAATGCTAATATAGATACAAAATCGATATTTTTTTGAAAATAGCCTATGATCAAAACCAAAAATGCTTTAAATTGCATTTTAAAACATATCTAGGTATTATAAATGATAAAGAATGCTAATATAGATATAAAATCGATATTTTTTTTGAAAAAAGCCTTCTATGATCGAAACCAAAAATGCTTTAAATTGCATTTTATAACATATCTAGGTATTATAAATGATAAAGAATGCTAATATAGATATAAAATCGATATTTTTTTGAAAATAGCCTTCTATGATCGAAACCAAAAATGCTTTAAATTGCAGTTTAAAACTTATCTAGGTGTTATAAATGAAAAAGAATGCTAATATAGATATAAAATCGATATTTTTTTGAAAATAGCCTATGATCAAAACCAAAAATGCTTTAAATTGCATTTTAAAACATATCTAGGTATTATAAATGATAAAGAATGCTAATATAGATATAAAATCGATATTTTTTTGAAAATAGCCTACTATGATCGCAACCAAAAATGCTTAAAATTGCATTTTAAAACATATCTAGGTATTATAAATGATTAAGAATGCTAATATAGATATAAAATCGATATTTTTTTGAAAATAGCCTACTATGATCGAAACCAAAAATGCTTTAAATTGCATTTTAAAAAATATCTAGGTATTATAAATGATAAAGAATGCTAATGTAGATTTAAAATCAATATTTTTTTGAAAATAGCCTACTATGATCGAAATCAAAAATGCTTTAAAATGCATTTTAAAACATATCTAGGTATTATAAATGATATAGAATGCTAATGAAGTTATAAAATCGATATTTTTTTGAAAATAGCCTACTATGATCGAAACCAAAAACGCTTTAAATTGCATTTTAAAATATATCTAGGTATTATAAATGATAAAGAATGCTAATGTAGATTTAAAATCAATATTTTTTTGAAAATAGCCTACTATGATCAAAACCAAAAATGCTTTAAATTGCATTTTCAAACACATCTAGGTATTATAAATGATAAAGAATACTAATATAGATATAAAATCGATATAATTTTTTAAAAAAAGAAATACTATGATTGAAACCAAAAATGCTTTAAATTGCATTTTTAAACACATCTAGGTATTATAAATGATAAAGAATGCTAATATAGATATAAAATCGATATTTTTTTTTTTAAAAATAGCCTACAATGATCAAAACCAAAAATGCTTTAAATTGCATTTTTAAACACATCTAGGTATTATAAATGATAAAGAATGCTAATATAGATATAAAATCGATATAATTTTTTTAAAAATAGCCTACTATGATCAAAACCAAAAATGCTTTCAATTGCATTTTTAAACACATCTAGGTATTATAAATGATAAAGAATGCTAATATAGATATAAAATCGATATAATTTTTTTAAAAAAAGCGTACTATGATCGAAACCAAAAATGCTTTCAATTGCATTTTTAAACACATCTAGGTATTATAAATGATAAAAAATGCTAATATAGATATAAAATCGATATAATTTTTTAAAAAAAAATACTATGATTGAAACCAAAAATGCTTTCAATTGCATTTTTAAACACATCTAGGTATTATAAATGATAAATAATGCTAATATAGATATAAAATCGATATAATTTTTTTAAAAAAAGCCTACTATGATTGAAACCAAAAATGCTTTCAATTGCATTTTTAAACACATTTAGGCATTATAAATGATAAAGAATGCTAATATAGATATAAAATCGATATAATTTTTTTAAAAATAGCCTACAATGATCAAAACCAAAAATGCTTTAAATTGCATTTTTAAACACATCTAGGTATTATAAATGATAAAGAATGCTAATATAGATATAAAATCGAAATAATTTTTTTAAAAATAGCCTACTATGATCAAAACCAAAAATGCTTTAAATTGCATTTTCAAACACATCTAGGTATTATAAATGATAAAGAATGCTAATATAGATATAAAATCGATATTTTTTTTTTTAAAAATAGCCTACAATGATCAAAACCAAAAATGCTTTAAATTGCATTTTTAAACACATCTAGGTATTATAAATGATAAAGAATGCTAATATAGATATAAAATCGATATAATTTTTTTAAAAATAGCCTACTATGATTGAAACCAAAAATGCTTTAAATTGCATTTTTAAACACATCTAGGTATTATAAATGATAAAGAATGCTAATATAGATATAAAATCGATATAACTTTTTTAAAAATAGCCTACTATGATTGAAACCAAAAATGCTTTCAATTGCATTTTTAAACACATCTAGGTATTATAAATGATAAAAAATGCTAATATAGATATAAAATCGATATTTTTTGAAAATAGCCTACTATGATCGAAACAAAAAATGCTTTAAATTGCAGTTTAAAACTTATCAAGGTATTATAAATGATAAAGAATGCTAATATAGATATAAAATCGATATTTTTTTGAAAATAGCCTATGATCAAAACCAAAAATGCTTTAAATTGCATTTTAAAACATATCTAGGTATTATAAATGATAAAGAATGCTAATATAGATACAAAATCGATATTTTTTGAAAATAGCCTATGATCAAAACCAAAAATGCTTTAAATTGCATTTTAAAACATATCTAGGTATTATAAATGATAAAGAATGCTAATATAGATATAAAATCGATATTTTTTTTGAAAAAAGCCTTCTATGATCGAAACCAAAAATGCTTTAAATTGCATTTTATAACATATCTAGGTATTATAAATGATAAAGAATGCTAATATAGATATAAAATCGATATTTTTTTGAAAATAGCCTTCTATGATCGAAACCAAAAATGCTTTAAATTGCAGTTTAAAACTTATCTAGGTGTTATAAATGAAAAAGAATGCTAATATAGATATAAAATCGATATTTTTTTGAAAATAGCCTATGATCAAAACCAAAAATGCTTTAAATTGCATTTTAAAACATATCTAGGTATTATAAATGATAAAGAATGCTAATATAGATATAAAATCGATATTTTTTTGAAAATAGCCTACTATGATCGCAACCAAAAATGCTTAAAATTGCATTTTAAAACATATCTAGGTATTATAAATGATTAAGAATGCTAATATAGATAAATATCGATATTTTTTTGAAAATAGCCTACTATGATCGAAACCAAAAATGCTTTAAATTGCATTTTAAAAAATATCTAGGTATTATAAATGATAAAGAATGCTAATGTAGATTTAAAATCAATATTTTTTTGAAAATAGCCTACTATGATCGAAATCAAAAATGCTTTAAAATGCATTTTAAAACATATCTAGGTATTATAAATGATATAGAATGCTAATGAAGTTATAAAATCGATATTTTTTTGAAAATAGCCTACTATGATCGAAACCAAAAACGCTTTAAATTGCATTTTAAAATATATCTAGGTATTATAAATGATAAAGAATGCTAATATAGATATAAAATCGATTTTTTTTTGAAAATAACCTACTATGTTCGAAACCAAAAATGCTTTAAATTGCATTTTAAAACATTATAAATGATAAAAAATGCTAATATAGATATAAAATCGACATTTTTGTGAAAAAAAGCCTACTATGATCGAAACCAAAAACGCTTTAAATTGCATTTTAAAATATATCTAGGTATTATAAATGATAAAGAATGCTAATATAGATATAAAATCGATTTTTTTTTGAAAATAACCTACTATGTTGGAAACCAAAAATGCTTTAAATTGCATTTTAAAACGTATCTAGGTATTATAAATGATATAGAATGCTAATGTAGATATAAAATCGATATTTTTTTGAAAAAAGCCTTCTATGATCGAAACCAAAAATGCTTTAAATTGCATTTTAAAACATATCTAGGTATTATAAATGATAAAGAATGCTAATATAGATATAAAATCGATATTTTTTTGAAAATAGCCTTCTATGATCGAAACCAAAAATGCTTTAAATTGCAGTTTAAAACATTATAAATGATAAAAAATGCTAATATAGATATAAAATCGATATTTTATTGAAAATAGCCTACTATGATTGAAACTAAAAATGCTTTAAATTGCATTTTAAAACATATCTAGGTATTATACATGATAAAATATGCTAATGTAGATATAAAATCGATATTTTTTTGAAAATAGCCTACTACGATCGAAACCAAAATTGCTTTAAATTGCATTTTAAAACGTATCTAGGTATTATAAATTATAAAGAATGCTAATATAGATAAAAAATCGAAAGTTTTTTGAAAATAGCCTACTATGATCGCAACCAAAGATACTTTAAATTGCATTTTAAAACATATCTAGGTATGATAAATGATAAAGAATGCTAATATAGATATAAAATCGATAATTTTTTTTTAAAATAGCCTACTATGATCGAAACCAAAGATACTTTAAATTGCATTTTAAAACATATCTAGGTATTATAAATGATAAAGAATGCTAATATAGATATAAAATCGATATTTTTTTTTGAAAATAGCCTTCTATGATCAAAACCAAAAATGCTATAAATTGCAGTTTAAAACTTATTAAGGTATTATAAATGATAAAGAATGCTAATATAGATATAAAATCGATATTTTTTTGAAAATAGCCTACTATGATCGAAACCAAAATTGCTTTAAATTGCATTTTAAAACTTATCACGGTATTATAAATGATAAAGAATGCTAATAAAGATATAAAATCGATATTTTATTGAAAATAGCCTACTAAGTTCGAAACCAAAAATGCTTTAAATTGCATTTTAAAACATATCTAGGTGTTATAAATGATAAAGAATGCTAATGTAGATTTAAAATCAATATTTTTTTGAAAATAGCCTACTATGATCGAAACCAAAAATGCTTTAAATTGCATTTTAAAACATATCTGGGTATTATAAATGATAAAGAATGCTAATATAGATATAAAATCAATATTTTTTTTGAAAATAGCCTACTACGATCGAAACCAAAAATGCTTTAAATTGCATTTTAAAACATATCTATGTATTATAAATGATAAAGAATGCTAATAAAGATATAAAATCAATATTTTTTTTTGAAAATAGCCTACTATGATTGAAACCAAAAATGCTTTTAATTGCATTTTAAAACATATCTAGGTATTATACATGATAAAAAATGCTAATGTAGATATAAAATCGATATTTTTTTGAAAATAGCCTACTATGATCGCAACCAAAGATGCTTTAAATTGCATTTTAAAACATATCTAGGTATGATAAATGATAAAGAATGCTAATAAAGATATAAAATCGATAATTTTTTTTGAAAATAGCCTACTATGATCAAAACCAAAAATGCTTTAAATTGCAGTTTAAAACTTATTAAGGTATTATAAATGATAAAGAATGCTAATATAGATATAAAATCAATATTTTTTTGAAAATAGCCTACTATGATCGAAACCAAAATTGCTTTAAATTGCATTTTTAAACTTATCAAGGTATTATAAATGATAAAGAATGCTAATATAGATATAAAATCGATATTTTATTGAAAAAAGCCTACTATGTTCGAAACCAAAAATGCTTTAAATTGCATTTTAAAACATATCTAGGTATTATAAATGATAAAGAATGCTAATATAGATATAAAATCGATATTTTTTTTGAAAATAGCCTACTATGATCGAAACCAAAATTGCTTTAAATTGCATTTTAAAACGTATCTAGGTATTATAAATGATAAAGAATGCTAATGTAGATATAAAATCGATATTTTTTTGAAAATAGCCTATTATGATCGAAACCAAAATTGCTTTAAATTGCATTTTAAAACTTATCAAGGTATTATAAATGATAAAGAATGCTAATATAGATATAAAATCGATATTTTATTGAAAAAAACCTACTACGATCGAAACCAAAAATGCTTTAAATTGCATTTTAAAACATATCTATGAATTATAAATGATAAAGAATGTTAACATAGATATAAAATCGATATTTTTTTGAAAATAGCCTACTATGATCGAAACCAAAATTGCTTTAAATTGCATTTTAAAACGTATCTAGGTATTATAAATGATAAAGAATGCTAATGTAGATATAAAATCGATATTTTTTTGAAAATAGCCTATTATGATCGAAACCAAAATTGCTTTAAATTGCATTTTAAAACTTATCTAGGTATTATAAATGATAAAGAATGATAATATAGATATAAAACGATATTTTTTTTGAAAATAGCCTACTACGATCGAAACCAAAAATGCTTTAAATTGCATTTTAAAACATATCTATGTATTATAAATGATAAAGAATGTTAACATAGATATAAAATCGATATTTTTTTGAAAATAGCCTACTATGATCGAAACCAAAGATGCTTTAAATTGCATTTTAAAACTTATCTAGGTATTATAAATGATAAAGAATGCTAATATAGATATAAAATCGATATTTTTTTTTGAAAATAGCCTTCTATGATCGAAACCAAAAATGCTATAAATTGCAGTTTAAAACTTATTAAAGTATTATAAATGATAAAGAATGCTAATATAGATATAAAATCGATATTTTTTTGAAAATAGCCTACTATGTTCGAAACCAAAAATGCTTTAAATTGCATTTTAAAACATATCTAGGTATTATAAATGATAAAGAATGCTAATATAGATATAAAATCGATATTTTTTTGAAAATAGCCTTCTATGATCGAAACCAAAAATGCTTTAAATTGCATTTTAAAACATATCTAGGTATTATAAATGATAAAGAATGCTAATATAGATATAAAATCGATATTTTTTTGAAAATAGCCTTCTATGATCGAAACCAAAAATGCTTTAAATTGCAGTTTAAAACATTATAAATGATAAAAAATGCTAATATAGATATAAAATCGATATTTTATTGAAAATAGCCTACTATGATTGAAACCAAAAATGCTTTAAATTGCATTTTAAAACATATCTAGGTATTATACATGATAAAATATGCTAATGTAGATATAAAATCGATATTTTTTTGAAAATAGCCTACTACGATCGAAACCAAAATTGCTTTAAATTGCATTTTAAAACGTATCTAGGTATTATAAATTATAAAGAATGCTAATATAGATAAAAAATCGAAAGTTTTTTGAAAATAGCCTACTATGATCGCAACCAAAGATACTTTAAATTGCATTTTAAAACATATCTAGGTATGATAAATGATAAAGAATGCTAATATAGATATAAAATCGATAATTTTTTTTTAAAATAGCCTACTATGATCGAAACCAAAAATGCTTTAAATTGCATTTTAAAATATATCTAGGTATTATAAATGATAAAGAATGCTAATATAGATATAAAATCGATATTTTTTGAAAATAGCCTACTATGATCGAAACCAAAAATTGCTTTAAATTGCATTTTAAAACTTATCTAGGTATTATAAATGATAAAGAATGCTAATATAGATATAAAATCGATATTTTTTTTTGAAAATAGCCTTCTATGATCAAAACCAAAAATGCTATAAATTGCAGTTTAAAACTTATTAAGGTATTATAAATGATAAAGAATGCTAATAAAGATATAAAATCGATATTTTATTGAAAATAGCCTACTAAGTTCGAAACCAAAAATGCTTTAAATTGCATTTTAAAACATATCTAGGTGTTATAAATGATAAAGAATGCTAATGTAGATTTAAAATCAATATTTTTTTGAAAATAGCCTACTATGATCGAAACCAAAAATGCTTTAAATTGCATTTTAAAACATATCTGGGTATTATAAATGATAAAGAATGCTAATATAGATATAAAATCAATATTTTTTTTGAAAATAGCCTACTACGATCGAAACCAAAAATGCTTTAAATTGCATTTTAAAACATATCTATGTATTATAAATGATAAAGAATGCTAATAAAGATATAAAATCAATATTTTTTTTTGAAAATAGCCTACTATGATTGAAACCAAAAATGCTTTTAATTGCATTTTAAAACATATCTAGGTATTATACATGATAAAAAATGCTAATGTAGATATAAAATCGATATTTTTTTGAAAATAGCCTACTATGATCGCACCTAAAGATGCTTTAAATTGCATTTTAAAACATATCTAGGTATGATAAATGATAAAGAATGCTAATAAAGATATAAAATCGATAATTTTTTTTGAAAATAGCCTACTATGATCAAAACCAAAAATGCTTTAAATTGCAGTTTAAAACTTATTAAGGTATTATAAATGATAAAGAATGCTAATATAGATATAAAATCAATATTTTTTTGAAAATAGCCTACTATGATCGAAACCAAAATTGCTTTAAATTGCATTTTTAAACTTATCAAGGTATTATAAATGATAAAGAATGCTAATATAGATATAAAATCGATATTTTATTGAAAAAAGCCTACTATGTTCGAAACCAAAAATGCTTTAAATTGCATTTTAAAACATATCTAGGTATTATAAATGATAAAGAATGCTAATATAGATATAAAATCGATATTTTTTTTGAAAATAGCCTACTATGATCGAAACCAAAATTGCTTTAAATTGCATTTTAAAACGTATCTAGGTATTATAAATGATAAAGAATGCTAATGTAGATATAAAATCGATATTTTTTTGAAAATAGCCTATTATGATCGAAACCAAAATTGCTTTAAATTGCATTTTAAAACTTATCAAGGTATTATAAATGATAAAGAATGCTAATATAGATATAAAATCGATATTTTATTGAAAAAAACCTACTACGATCGAAACCAAAAATGCTTTAAATTGCATTTTAAAACATATCTATGAATTATAAATGATAAAGAATGTTAACATAGATATAAAATCGATATTTTTTTGAAAATAGCCTACTATGATCGAAACCAAAATTGCTTTAAATTGCATTTTAAAACGTATCTAGGTATTATAAATGATAAAGAATGCTAATGTAGATATAAAATCGATATTTTTTTGAAAATAGCCTATTATGATCGAAACCAAAATTGCTTTAAATTGCATTTTAAAACTTATCTAGGTATTATAAATGATAAAGAATGATAATATAGATATAAAACGATATTTTTTTTGAAAATAGCCTACTACGATCGAAACCAAAAATGCTTTAAATTGCATTTTAAAACATATCTATGTATTATAAATGATAAAGAATGTTAACATAGATATAAAATCGATATTTTTTTGAAAATAGCCTACTATGATCGAAACCAAAGATGCTTTAAATTGCATTTTAAAACTTATCTAGGTATTATAAATGATAAAGAATGCTAATATAGATATAAAATCGATATTTTTTTTTGAAAATAGCCTTCTATGATCGAAACCAAAAATGCTATAAATTGCAGTTTAAAACTTATTAAAGTATTATAAATGATAAAGAATGCTAATATAGATATAAAATCGATATTTTTTTGAAAATAGCCTACTATGTTCGAAACCAAAAATGCTTTAAATTGCATTTTAAAACATATCTAGGTGTTATAAATGATAAAGAATGCTAATGTAGATTTAAAATCAATATTTTTTTGAAAATAGCCTACTATGATCGAAACCAAAAATGCTTTAAATTGCATTTTAAAACATATCTGGGTATTATAAATGATAAAGAATGCTAATATAGATATAAAATCAATATTTTTTTTGAAAAAAGCCTACTACGATCGAAACCAAAAATGCTTTAAATTGCATTTTAAAACATATCTATGTATTATAAATGATAAAGAATGCTAATAAAGATATAAAATCAATATTTTTTTTTGAAAATAGCCTACTATGATTGAAACCAAAAATGCTTTAAATTGCATTTTAAAACATATCTAGGTATTATACATGATAAAAAATGCTAATGCAGATATAAAATCGATATTTTTTTGAAAATAGCCTACTACGATCGAAACCAAAATTGCTTTAAATTGCATTTTAAAACGTATCTAGGTATAATAAATTATAAAGAATGCTAATATAGATAAAAAATCGAAAGTTTTTTGAAAATAGCCTACTATGATCGAAACCAAAAATGCTTTAAATTGCAGTTTAAAACTTATTAAGGTATTATAAATGATAAAGAATGCTAATATAGATATTCAGTTGCAAACTAGATCTCAACGTGAACAGACGTGTTTACAAATCGCTCCGCAAATTATTCAAAAATCTCAAAAGAAACAAAACAGAGACTACCTGAGAAGCTTTTTGTTTGCAAAAAGTTTCAAAATCTCAGTTTGATTCTCAAAACATCAAAATGGTAGCATCACCAAAAACTACCAACAACGAAGAAAATCTTTCTCAAAATCAGCATGGACTTAATAGTTCTCAACAACAACATTCATCTTCAGTGACAATTCTCAATATTGAGGAAATTTTCAGTGAAGATGTTTCACAAGCAGCCGACATTGAGATGACAAATCTCAAACCAAAAAAACAAATATCAATAAAGAAGTTTCTCAATGAAGCAAGTAAAGCAGAAAAACGCCCTCGAGAAGTGATAGTTCCCAACGCTCTTTTAAAAAGAGTAGCAAACGAAAGCAAACCAAAAGATGGGAACAAACCACTGTTCGTACTCCCACCAGTGAAGAAAGCTTCGTCTTCTGGAGTACCGTATCTATTTGGTTCACCAGAACAGGAGAAAAAAAGATCGACAACTTCTTCGTACTGGGGAGAAAACAGCAAAGCATCAAAGCAACAAAACACAATTTCCGTAAACACGGAAAGCAACAACAACAAATCTCAACAAAAATCAAAACCACCTCCAATTGTCATCAGCACAGGAGGAGCTGGTGAAATCAAGAGATTGACGAATGAAATAAACAATCAACCTGGAAGTTTCTTAATTGAGACCAAAAAGGGCAAACAAGGAACAAAAACGGTAACAACGGAGAGTTGGGATTACTACGAGAAATTCATCCAACTACTCAAAGACAAAAAGCATCACTTCCACACATACTCCAGCCAAGAACCACTGAAGAAGTACGTACTCTATGGACTCCCAGATATGGAAATCAGTGAGTTGGAGAAGGAACTTCAAACCGTAAAAATCACACCAGTAAAAATTGTCAAAATGACAATGAAACACAAAAGACACGAACAAGACGACGACCAGAACTACCTCGTGTACTTCAAAAAAGATGTAGAACAAGGTGGAAATTTCCTGGAATTCCTCAGAAAAATCAAAATTGTCAGCAGTTTCAAAATTAAATGGGCTGACTACAAAAATAGACAAGCTGGACCATCTCAATGTTCGAAATGTCTGCAGTTTGGTCATGGACAAAACGGTTGTAACAAACCGTCCGTTTGCTTCAGATGCTCTGAGCAACATGACTCGAAAACGTGCCAGTACATATCGAAAGAGACCAACAAGGTTCCACTCGGAAAACTCAAATGTTTCTTCTGCGGTGAAAAACATACAGCAATTTTCACAGGTTGTAAAACCAGACAAGAAATAATTGAAAAATGGAAATCAAAATCACAGAATGGAAACAACCGAAATCAAAACAAAACAGCAGGCCATTATTCATATGGACAACGGAGAAACACTCCTCCAACACTGCATCGTCCTGAGAGATCAACGAGAAACGTCCAACATGCACCAAAACCTCAATGGAGAAAGGAGTATATGGAACCATCAACATCTGGTACACAAAAGCCTGTTCATCAAAAACAAGTTCCAGTCAACCACAAACCAAGGAACACAAATCCTCCTCCAAATCACAAACCCTCAAATCAGGGAAATAAAAATAACTGGAACAACCAACAAAACAATAAAGAAAGAGGAAAACATTGGAAAAAGAATCAAAGAAAAAAGCAAAACGAGCGCATTAATAACAATCAACATCAAAAACCAAAGCAAGATGTTGAGCTTATGGACTCAGAAGACATCAGTGCAACAAGTCAGACCTCGAATGAAGTCTTCCCAGAACCTTCATTCAGTGTTGAGGTAGTGAATCGAAACATAACAACTAATCAACAAGCTCAAAGCACCAGCACAAGAGATAAAAACATCTCAGAAATAGAGGAATCAAAGTGCAAGTACCTTATCAGCGAGCTTCTCAAATTAATCGCCAAAAATCCAGAGTTCATCGACGAAATACTCCAAGCAATCGGCTCAAGTGCCAAAAACACCGCATACAATAATGGATTGTAGACAACAAAGTATCAACGTCCTCTACTGGAATGCTAACGGCCTCACTGACAAAATGTTAGCATTTCTCGACTACCTAAGCAAGCAAAACGTCGATGTTGCTTGCATCTCAGAAACATTCCTAAAACCAAACTCAAAAATTGACTCGCATCCAGACTACGTAATTCATCGATTGGATCGCGTGGATAGACCAAAGGGTGGTGTTGCAATCATCGTCAAAAGAAATCTAAAACATCAGCTTCAACCAAGCTACAACACAAAACTAATGGAATGCATTGGAATCAAAGTCTTCATCAATGACACGGATAGTTGTCACATCCTCTCAGTCTATCTCCCAGGAGGAAGCAAAGGAGGGGAAATAGATCTACATCTGAGAGATGACATCAACAAAATAACAAATCTGAGAGGAAATTACTACATCTGTGGAGACTTCAATGCAAAACATCGAGAATGGAACTGCAACGTTGCAAATAAATCAGGAAATATTCTTCAGGAAATGTCAGGAGAGTTCATGATCTATTTTCCTGACTCGCCAACGTACTACCCAGAAGATCGAAACAAATCAGTGTCAACAATTGACCTGATGCTCTCGAATTCCAACCTCGAAACAACAGAACTTCAATGCACAGAGGCAATGAGTGATCACTGCGCTGTGTATTTCCAAATCAAAACATCAAAAATCGACAGAACTGAAAATACAGTCTACAGATATGACTACAAAAACGCAAACTGGAAAAAGTTCAAAGCACAAATTTCACGCCGCATTGAAGACAACATTGGAGAAAATTCTTGCAATACAACAGATGAGATCGAGAATCACATTAAGATTCTCTCTGAACTCATCATGGAAGCGAGGAACTCAAGTGTAAAAATGAAAAAGATCAAGTTCGAATCAACTAAACTCACACCGGAGATTAAAGATCTAATCAACACAAAAAGGAGTCTTCGTCGAAGATGGCAGAGAAGCAGAGATAATCAACTCAAATCTGAATTGAATTATCTACAGAGAGTCATCAATGAGAAAATTAAAGAACTCAAAAACAAAAACTGGAATAAGCGTCTCTCAGAGATTCAACCGTCAAACCAAACAGTTTGGAGAATAGCAAAATTTTGCAAAAAAGGTTCAAAAACAATGCCTCCATTGACAAATCTGGATAAAACGTTCATCACCAACAAAGAAAAAGCCAGCGCACTCAGCGAGTATTTTCGTGAAGCTCACGAAAATCCTCTGGAACAAAACGATCCACAACATACACAGGAAGTAAACAACACAGTCAAAGAAGCATTGGAACAAGACAATGATGAGAATCCAGAACTAACAGATGTAAACGAAATCGTGAGCATCATAAGAAATCTGAAAAATCCAAAAGCTCCGGGACTAGATGAAGTCAACAACATACTCATCAAAAATCTTCCTGAAAAAGGTTTCGAATACTTGAAATTCATCATCAATTCGTGTCTGAAACTCAACCACTTCCCCAAAGTTTGGAAACATGCAAAAGTGATTCCTATTCCAAAACCTGGAAAACCAGCAAATGAGCTAAGCAGCTACAGGCCAATAAGTCTACTCAGCTCAATAAGCAAAATACTGGAGAGAGTATTACTGAATAGAATCAACGATCATCTTGAGGATAACAACATCATCCCAAACCAGCAGTGCGGCTTCCGGACTGGAAGATCAACATCTCACCAGCTCATCAAAGTGATCAAATCAGCAAAAGAAAACTCAAACAACAAAAAGTCAACAGGCATGATCTTCCTGGATGTAGAAAAAGCATTTGACAGAGTCTGGCATAACGGACTCTTGTACAAAATGCTCAAACTGAGATTTCCACTGCCACTTATAAAAACTGTAAGATCTTTCCTCAGTGAAAGATCTTTCGCAGTTTTTATTAAAGGTCAGTTCTCAGAAATCAAGGTAATCAAATTCGGAGTGCCACAAGGAGCAGTGCTTTCACCAACTCTCTACAACATCTTCACGTATGATGTTGTAAGAGAGACAACCAACAACATCGGTCTTTTCGCAGATGATACAGCACTGTATCATTCTGCAGAGAACTCGGCCGATATTGTGACACATCTACAGCACACAGGAAGAAAAGTTCAACAATACATGAACAAATGGAAGATCAACCTCAACAAACAGAAGACTCAAGCCTTATTCATCACAAACAGGCACTCCAGGCAACTACCAGGAAATAACATCAAATTTCTCAACGAAAACATCAAATGGGAAACAGAAGCTAAATATCTGGGAATGGTGATCGACAAGAGAGTGACATTAAAGCCGCATGTGGAGTATGTGACCAATAGGGCTCACACCGCATTAAGACAGCTTTATCCGCTCATCAGCAGGAACTCACAACTCGACGTACGAAACAAACTTCTCATCTACAAGCTAGCCATCAGACCAATATTCACATATGGTTGTCCAGCGTTCGGAAGCATGGCAAAAACCCATCTTCAAAAACTTCAAGTACTGCAAAACAAATTCTTGAGAATTGTTCTCAATAAAACAAGATATGAAAGGATCACCGATCTTCATACAGAAGCGAAAATACCGTCCATCGAAGACTACGTCGGAAAGTTGCAAGCGAACTTCAACAGTCGTCTTGCATCTCAAAACACCGAATAAATCAAATGAAATACAAAAGAAAGTAAAATTCGTAAATGAAATCAAAATTAAGAGACAAAAGGCAAATTAAATGCCTGAAACCTTAAAAAAAAAAGCAACAAAATGTATAGAAACTTTGTACATACTTAAATTTAAATGTAAATAAATAAAAAGTTTAATTTAAAAAAAAAAAAAAAGCTAATATAGATATAAAATCGATATTTTTTTGAAAATAGCCTACTATGATCGAAACCAAAAATGCTTTAAATTGCATTTTAAAACTTATCAAGGTATTATAAATGATAAAGAATGCTAATATAGATATAAAATCGATATTTTATTGAAAAAAGCCTACTATGTTCGAAACCAAAAATGCTCTAAATTGCATTTTAAAACGTATCTAGGTATTATAAATGATAAAGAATGCTAATGTAGATATAAAATCGATATTTTTTTGAAAATAGCCTATTATGATCGAAACCAAAATTGCTTTAAATTGCATTTTAAAACTTATCAAGGTATTATAAATGATAAAGAATGCTAATATAGATATAAAATCGATATTTTATTGAAAAAAACCTACTACGATCGAAACCAAAAATGCTTTAAATTGCATTTTAAAACATATCTATGAATTATAAATGATAAAGAATGTTAACATAGATATAAAATCGATATTTTTTTGAAAATAGCCTACTATGATCGAAACCAAAATTGCTTTAAATTGCATTTTAAAACGTATCTAGGTATTATAAATGATAAAGAATGCTAATGTAGATAGAAAATCGATATTTTTTTGAAAATAGCCTATTATGATCGAAACCAAAATTGCTTTAAATTGCATTTTAAAACTTATCTAGGTATTATAAATGATAAAGAATGATAATATAGATATAAAACGATATTTTTTTTGAAAATAGCCTACTACGATCGAAACCAAAAATGCTTTAAATTGCATTTTAAAACATATCTATGTATTATAAATGATAAAGAATGTTAACATAGATATAAAATCGATATTTTTTTGAAAATAGCTTCTATGATCGAAACCAAAATTGCTTTAAATTGCATTTTAAAACGTATCTAGGTATTATAAATGATAAAGAATGCTAATGTAGATATAAAATCAATATTTTTTTGAAAATAGCCTATTATGATCGAAACCAAAATTGCTTTAAATTGCATTTTAAAACTTATCAAGGTATGATAAATGATAAAGAATGCTAATATAGATATAAAATCGATATTTTTGTTGAAAATAGCCTACTATGATCGAAACCAAAAATGCTTTAAATTGCATTTTAAAACATATCTAGGTATTATAAATGATAAAGAATGCTAATGTAGATTTAAAATCAATATTTTTTTGAAAATAGCCTACTATGATCGAAATTAAAAATGCTTTAAATTGAATTTTAAAACATATCTGGGTATTATAAATGATAAAGAATGCTAATATAGATATAAAATCGATATTTTTTTTGAAAATAGCCTATGATAAAAACCAAAAATGCTTTAAATTGCATTTTAAAACATATCTAGGTATTATAAATGATAAAGAATGCTAATGTAGATTTAATATCAATATTTTTTGAAAATAGCCTACTATGATCGAAACCAAAATTGCTTTAAATTGCATTTTAAAATATATCTAGGTATTATAAATGATAAAGAATGCTAATATAGATATAAAATCGATATTTTATTGAAAATAGCCTACTAAGTTCGAAACCAAAAATGCTTTAAATTGCATTTTAAAACATATCTAGGTATTATAAATGATAAAGAATGCTAATGTAGATTTAAAATCAATATTTTTTTGAAAATAGCCTACTATGATCGAAACCAAAAATGCTTTAAATTGCATTTTAAAACATATCTGGGTATTATAAATGATAAAGAATGCTAATATAGATATAAAATCAATATTTTTTTTGAAAATAGCCTACTACGATCGAAACCAAAAATGCTTTAAATTGCATTTTAAAACATATCTATGTATTATAAATGATAAAGAATGCTAATATAGATATAAAATCAATATTTTTTTTTGAAAATAGCCTACTATGATTGAAACCAAAAATGCTTTTAATTGCATTTTAAAACATATCTAGGTATTATACATGATAAAAAATGCTAATATAGATATAAAATCGATATTTTTTTGAAAATAGCCTACTACGATCGAAACCAAAATTGCTTTAAATTGCATTTTAAAACGTATCTAGGTATTATAAATTATAAAGAATGCTAATATAGATATAAAATCGATAATTTTTTTTGAAAATAGCCTACTATGATCGAAACCAAAAATGCTTTAAATTGCAGTTTAAAACTTATTAAGGTATTATAAATGATAAAGAATGCTAATATAGATAAAAAATCGATATTTTTTTGAAAAAAGCCTACTATGATCGAAACCAAAATTGCTTTAAATTGCATTTTAAAACTTATCAAGGTATTATAAATAATAAAGAATGCTAATATAGATATAAAATCGATATTTTATTGAAAAAAGCCTACTATGTTCGAAACCAAAAATGCTTTAAATTGCATTTTAAAACATATCTAGGTATTATAAATGATAAAGAATGCTAATGTAGATTTAAAATCAATATTTTTTTGAAAATAGCCTACTATGATCGAAACCAAAAATGCTTTAAATTGCATTTTAAAACATATCTGGGTATTATAAATGATAAAGAATGCTAATATAGATATAAAATCAATATTTTTTTTGAAAATAGCCTACTACGATCGAAACCAAAAATGCTTTAAATTGCATTTTAAAAAATATCTATGTATTATAAATGATGAAGAATGCTAATATAGATATAAAATCGATATTTTTTTGAAAAAAGCCTACTATGATCGAAACCAAAATTGCTTTAAATTGCATTTTAAAACGTATCTAGGTATTATAAATGATAAAGAATGCTAATGTAGATATAAAATCGATATTTTTTTGAAAATAGCCTATTATGATCGAAACCAAAATTGCTTTAAATTGCATTTTAAAACCTATCAAGGTATTATAAATGATAAAGAATGCTAATATAGATATAAAATCGATATTTTATTGAAAATAGCCTACTACGATCGAAACCAAAAATGCTTTAAATTGCATTTTAAAACATATCTATGTATTATAAGTGATAAAGAATGTTAACATAGATATAAAATCGATATTTTTTTGAAAATAGCCTCCTATGATCGAAACCAAAATTGCTTTAAATTGCATTTTAAAATATATCTAGGTATTATAAATGATAAAGAATGCTAATATAGATATAAAATCGATAATTTTTTTTGAAAATAGCCTACTATGATCGAAACCAAAAATGCTTTAAATTGCATTTTAAAATATATCTAGGTATTATAAATGATAAAGAATGCTAATATAGATATAAAATCGATATTTTTTGAAAAAAGCCTACTATGATCGAAACCAAAAATTGCTTTAAATTGCATTTTAAAACTTATCTAGGTATTATAAATGAAAAAGAATGCTAATATAGATATAAAATCGATATTTTTTTGAAAATAGCCTCCTATGATCGAAACCAAAATTGCTTTAAATTGCATTTTAAAACGTATCTAGGTATTATAAATGATAAAGAATGCTAATGTAGATATAAAATCGATAATTTTTTTTGAAAATAGCCTACTATGATCGAAACCAAAAATGCTTTAAATTGCATTTTAAAATATATCTATGTATTATAAATGATAAAGAATGCTAATATAGATATAAAATCAATATTTTTTTTTGTAAATAGCCTACTATGATTGAAACCAAAAATGCTTTTAATTGCATTTTAAAACATATCTAGGTATTATACATGATAAAAAATGCTAATATAGATATAAAATCGATATTTTTTTGAAAATAGCCTACTACGATCGAAACCAAAATTGCTTTAAATTGCATTTTAAAACGTATCTAGGTATTATAAATTATAAAGAATGCTAATATAGATATAAAATCGATAATTTTTTTTGAAAATAGCCTACTATGATCGAAACCAAAAATGCTTTAAATTGCAGTTTAAAACTTATTAAGGTATTATAAATGATAAAGAATGCTAATATAGATAAAAAATCGATATTTTTTTGAAAAAAGCCTACTATGATCGAAACCAAAATTGCTTTAAATTGCATTTTAAAACTTATCAAGGTATTATAAATAATAAAGAATGCTAATATAGATATAAAATCGATATTTTATTGAAAAAAGCCTACTATGTTCGAAACCAAAAATGCTTTAAATTGCATTTTAAAACATATCTAGGTATTATAAATGATAAAGAATGCTAATGTAGATTTAAAATCAATATTTTTTTGAAAATAGCCTACTATGATCGAAACCAAAAATGCTTTAAATTGCATTTTAAAACATATCTGGGTATTATAAATGATAAAGAATGCTAATATAGATATAAAATCAATATTTTTTTTGAAAATAGCCTACTACGATCGAAACCAAAAATGCTTTAAATTGCATTTTAAAAAATATCTATGTATTATAAATGATGAAGAATGCTAATATAGATATAAAATCGATATTTTTTTGAAAAAAGCCTACTATGATCGAAACCAAAATTGCTTTAAATTGCATTTTAAAACGTATCTAGGTATTATAAATGATAAAGAATGCTAATGTAGATATAAAATCGATATTTTTTTGAAAATAGCCTATTATGATCGAAACCAAAATTGCTTTAAATTGCATTTTAAAACCTATCAAGGTATTATAAATGATAAAGAATGCTAATATAGATATAAAATCGATATTTTATTGAAAATAGCCTACTACGATCGAAACCAAAAATGCTTTAAATTGCATTTTAAAACATATCTATGTATTATAAGTGATAAAGAATGTTAACATAGATATAAAATCGATATTTTTTTGAAAATAGCCTCCTATGATCGAAACCAAAATTGCTTTAAATTGCATTTTAAAATATATCTAGGTATTATAAATGATAAAGAATGCTAATATAGATATAAAATCGATAATTTTTTTTGAAAATAGCCTACTATGATCGAAACCAAAAATGCTTTTAATTGCATTTTAAATTATATCTAGGTATTATAAATGATAAAGAATGCTAATATAGATATAAAATCAATTTTTTTTGAAAATAGCCTACTATGATCGAAACCAAAAATGCTTTAAATTGCATTTTAAATTATATCTAGGTATTATAAATGATAAAGAATGCTAATATAGATATAAAATCGATATTTTTTGAAAAAAGCCTACTATGATCGAAACCAAAAATTGCTTTAAATTGCATTTTAAAACTTATCTAGGTATTATAAATGAAAAAGAATGCTAATATAGATATAAAATCGATATTTTTTTGAAAATAGCCTCCTATGATCGAAACCAAAATTGCTTTAAATTGCATTTTAAAACGTATCTAGGTATTATAAATGATAAAGAATGCTAATGTAGATATAAAATCGATACTTTTTTTTGAAAATAGCCTACTATGATCGAAACCAAAAATGCTTTAAATTGCATTTTAAAATATATCTATGTATTATAAATGATAAAGAATGCTAATATAGATATAAAATCAATATTTTTTTTTGTAAATAGCCTACTATGATTGAAACCAAAAATGCTTTTAATTGCATTTTAAAACATATCTAGGTATTATACATGATAAAAAATGCTAATATAGATATAAAATCGATATTTTTTTGAAAATAGCCTACTACGATCGAAACCAAAATTGCTTTAAATTGCATTTTAAAACGTATCTAGGTATTATAAATTATAAAGAATGCTAATATAGATATAAAATCGATAATTTTTTTTGAAAATAGCCTACTATGATCGAAACCAAAAATGCTTTAAATTGCAGTTTAAAACTTATTAAGGTATTATAAATGATAAAGAATGCTAATATAGATAAAAAATCGATATTTTTTTGAAAAAAGCCTACTATGATCGAAACCAAAATTGCTTTAAATTGCATTTTAAAACTTATCAAGGTATTATAAATAATAAAGAATGCTAATATAGATATAAAATCGATATTTTATTGAAAAAAGCCTACTATGTTCGAAACCAAAAATGCTTTAAATTGCATTTTAAAACATATCTAGGTATTATAAATGATAAAGAATGCTAATGTAGATTTAAAATCAATATTTTTTTGAAAATAGCCTACTATGATCGAAACCAAAAATGCTTTAAATTGCATTTTAAAACATATCTGGGTATTATAAATGATAAAGAATGCTAATATAGATATAAAATCAATATTTTTTTTGAAAATAGCCTACTACGATCGAAACCAAAAATGCTTTAAATTGCATTTTAAAAAATATCTATGTATTATAAATGATGAAGAATGCTAATATAGATATAAAATCGATATTTTTTTGAAAAAAGCCTACTATGATCGAAACCAAAATTGCTTTAAATTGCATTTTAAAACGTATCTAGGTATTATAAATGATAAAGAATGCTAATGTAGATATAAAATCGATATTTTTTTGAAAATAGCCTATTATGATCGAAACCAAAATTGCTTTAAATTGCATTTTAAAACCTATCAAGGTATTATAAATGATAAAGAATGCTAATATAGATATAAAATCGATATTTTATTGAAAATAGCCTACTACGATCGAAACCAAAAATGCTTTAAATTGCATTTTAAAACATATCTATGTATTATAAGTGATAAAGAATGTTAACATAGATATAAAATCGATATTTTTTTGAAAATAGCCTCCTATGATCGAAACCAAAATTGCTTTAAATTGCATTTTAAAATATATCTAGGTATTATAAATGATAAAGAATGCTAATATAGATATAAAATCGATAATTTTTTTTGAAAATAGCCTACTATGATCGAAACCAAAAATGCTTTTAATTGCATTTTAAAATATATCTAGGTATTATAAATGATAAAGAATGCTAATATAGATATAAAATCGATATTTTTTGAAAAAAGCCTACTATGATCGAAACCAAAAATTGCTTTAAATTGCATTTTAAAACTTATCTAGGTATTATAAATGAAAAAGAATGCTAATATAGATATAAAATCGATATTTTTTTGAAAAAAGCCTACTATGATCGAAACCAAAATTGCTTTAAATTGCATTTTAAAACGTATCTAGGTATTATAAATGATAAAGAATGCTAATGTAGATATAAAATCGATATTTTTTTGAAAATAGCCTATTATGATCGAAACCAAAATTGCTTTAAATTGCATTTTAAAACGTATCTAGGTATTATAAATTATAAAGAATGCTAATATAGATAAAAAATTGAAAGTTTTTTGAAAATAGCCTACTATGATCGCAACCAAAGATGCTTTAAATTGCATTTTAAAACATATCTAGGTATGATAAATGATAAAGAATGCTAATATAGATATAAAATCGTAATTTTTTTTGAAAATAGCCTACTATGATCGAAACCAAAAATGCTTTAAATTGCATTTTAAAACATATCTAGGTATTATAAATGATAAAGAATGCTAATGTAGATTTAAAAACAATATTTTTTTGAAAATAGCCTACTATGATCGAAACCAAAAATGCTTTAAATTGCATTTTAAAACATATCTGGGTATTATAAATGATAAAGAATGCTAATATAGATATAAAATCGATATTTTTTTGAAAATAGCCTACTATGATCGAAACCAAAATTGCTTTAAATTGCATTTTAAAACGTATCTAGGTATTATAAATGATAAAGAATGCTAATGTAGATATAAAATCGATATTTTTTTGAAAATAGCCTATTATGATCGAAACCAAAATTGCTTTAAATTGCATTTTAAAACTTATCTAGGTATTATAAATAATAAAGAATGCTAATATAGATATAAAATCGATATTTTTTTTTTTGAAAATAGCCTTCTATGATCGAAACCAAAAATGCTATAAATTGCATTTTAAAACTTATCTAGGTATTATCCAATGCTAGCAAACAGAAATTTTTGAGTTCTTATTATTCGAACTTCGAATTTTTAAGGTTCTTATTTGTCGAAAATCTAATCTTCGAAGTTCTTATTTTTAAAAAAATTCGTTGTGAGTTATTATTTTTCGAATAATTTGTAATTTTAGTGAACATTCCTACTAGTTTTTATGATTAAGATAATCACTATGAGGAAATTGCATTCCTTAAATGTTCATGCTTTAAAAAACAGCTAGTTTAAAAATAAATAAAAAAATAACGGACTTTCTTATTTTGAAATTTTAAAATAATGTAGCGCGAAAATTTTGAAATTTTTTTGTTTGTAACGGACTCTGTTCTCTTTGCTAACATTGGGGTATTATAAATGATAAAGAATGCTAATATAGATATAAAATCGATAATTTTTTGAAAATAGCCTACTACGATCGAAATCAAAAATGCTTTAAAATGCATTTTAAAACATATCTATGTATTATAAATGATAAAGAATGCTAATATAGATATAAAATCGATATTTTTTTTGAAAATAGCCTACTATGTTCGAAACCAAAAATGCTTTAAATTGCATTTTAAAACATATCTAGGTATTATAAATGATAAAGAATGCTAATGTAGATTTAAAAACAATATTTTTTTGAAAATAGCCTACTATGATCGAAACCAAAAATGCTTTAAATTGCATTTTAAAACATATCTGGGTATTATAAATGATAAAGAATGCTAATATAGATATAAAATCGATATTTTTTTGAAAATAGCCTACTATGATCGAAACCAAAATTGCTTTAAATTGCATTTTAAAACGTATCTAGGTATTATAAATGATAAAGAATGCTAATGTAGATATAAAATCGATATTTTTTTGAAAATAGCCTATTATGATCGAAACCAAAATTGCTTTAAATTGCATTTTAAAACTTATCTAGGTATTATAAATAATAAAGAATGCTAATATAGATATAAAATCGATATTTTTTTTTTGAAAATAGCCTTCTATGATCGAAATCAAAAATGCTTTAAAATGCATTTTAAAACATATCTATGTATTATAAATGATAAAGAATGCTAATATAGATATAAAATCGATATTTTTTTGAAAATAACCTACTATGTTCGAAATCAAAAATGCTTTAAATTGCATTTTAAAACTTATCTAGGTATTATAAATGATAAAGAATGCTAATGTAGATTTAAAATCAATATTTTTTTGAAAATAGCCTACTATGATCGAAACCAAAAATGCTTTAAATTGCATTTTAAAACATATCTAGGTATTATAAATGATAAAGAATGCTAATATAGATATAAAATCGATATTTTTTTGAAAATAGCCTACTATGATCGAAACCAAAAATGCTTTAAATTGCATTTTAAAACTTATCTAGGTATTATAAATGATAAAGAATGCTAATGTAGATTTAAAGTCAATATTTTTTTGAAAATAGCCTACTATGATCGAAATCAAAAATGCTTTAAAATGCATTTTAAAACATATCTAGGTATTATAAATGATAAAGAATGCTAATATAGATATAAAATCGATTTTTTTTTGAAAATAACCTACTATGTTCGAAACCAAAAATGCTTTAAATTGCATTTTAAAACATTATAAATGATAAAAAATGCTAATATAGATATAAAATCGACATTTTTGTGAAAATAGCCTACTATGATCGAAACCAAAAATGCTTTAAATTGCATTTTAAAACATTATAAATGATAAAAAATGCTAATGTAGATATAAAATCGACATTTTTGTTAAAATAGCCTACTATGATCGAAACAAAAAACGCTTAAAATTGCATTTTAAAACTTATCAAGGTATTATAAATGATAAAGAATGCTAATATAGATATAAAATCGATATTTTTTTGAAAATAGCCTATTATGATCGAAACCAAAAATGCTTTAAATTGCATTTTAAAACTTATCTAGGTATTATAAATGATAAAGAATGATAATGTAGATTTAAAATCAATATTTTTTTTGAAAATAGCCTACTACGATCGAAACCAAAAATGCTTTAAAATGCATTTTAAAACATATCTAGGTATTATAAATGATAAAGAATGCTAATGTAGATTTAAAGTCAATATTTTTTTGAAAATAGCCTACTATGATCGAAATCAAAAATGCTTTAAAATGCATTTTAAAACATATCTAGGTATTATAAATGATAAAGAATGCTAATATAGATATAAAATCGATATTTTTTTGAAAATAACCTACTATGTTCGAAATCAAAAATGCTTTAAATTGCATTTTAAAACTTATCTAGGTATTATAAATGATAAAGAATGCTAATGTAGATTTAAAATCAATATTTTTTTGAAAATAGCCTACTATGTTCGAAATCAAAAATGCTTTAAATTGCATTTTAAAACTTATCTAGGTATTATAAATGATAAAGAATGCTAATGTAGATTTAAAATCAATATTTTTTTGAAAATAGCCTACTATGATCGAAACCAAAAATGCTTTAAAATGCATTTTAAAACATATCTAGGTATTATAAATGATAAAGAATGCTAATATAGATATAAAATCGATATTTTTTTGAAAATAGCCTACTATGATCGAAACCAAAAATGCTTTAAATTGCATTTTAAAACTTATCTAGGTATTATAAATGATAAAGAATGCTAATGTAGATTTAAAGTCAATATTTTTTTGAAAATAGCCTACTATGATCGAAATCAAAAATGCTTTAAAATGCATTTTAAAACATATCTAGGTATTATAAATGATAAAGAATGCTAATATAGATATAAAATCGATTTTTTTTTGAAAATAACCTACTATGTTCGAAACCAAAAATGCTTTATATTGCATTTTAAAACATTATAAATGATAAAAAATGCTAATGTAGATATAAAATCGACATTTTTGTTAAAATAGCCTACTATGATCGAAACAAAAAACGCTTAAAATTGCATTTTAAAACTTATCAAGGTATTATAAATGATAAAGAATGCTAATATAGATATAAAATCGATATTTTTTTGAAAATAGCCTATTATGATCGAAACCAAAAATGCTTTAAATTGCATTTTAAAACTTATCTAGGTATTATAAATGATAAAGAATGATAATGTAGATTTAAAATCAATATTTTTTTTGAAAATAGCCTACTACGATCGAAACCAAAAATGCTTTAAAATGCATTTTAAAACATATCTAGGTATTATAAATGATAAAGAATGCTAATGTAGATTTAAAGTCAATATTTTTTTGAAAATAGCCTACTATGATCGAAATCAAAAATGCTTTAAAATGCATTTTAAAACATATCTAGGTATTATAAATGATAAAGAATGCTAATATAGATATAAAATCGATATTTTTTTGAAAATAACCTACTATGTTCGAAATCAAAAATGCTTTAAATTGCATTTTAAAACTTATCTAGGTATTATAAATGATAAAGAATGCTAATGTAGATTTAAAATCAATATTTTTTTGAAAATAGCCTACTATGTTCGAAATCAAAAATGCTTTAAATTGCATTTTAAAACTTATCTAGGTATTATAAATGATAAAGAATGCTAATGTAGATTTAAAATCAATATTTTTTTGAAAATAGCCTACTATGATCGAAACCAAAAATGCTTTAAAATGCATTTTAAAACATATCTAGGTATTATAAATGATAAAGAATGCTAATATAGATATAAAATCGATATTTTTTTGAAAATAGCCTACTATGATCGAAACCAAAAATGCTTTAAATTGCATTTTAAAACTTATCTAGGTATTATAAATGATAAAGAATGCTAATGTAGATTTAAAGTCAATATTTTTTTGAAAATAGCCTACTATGATCGAAATCAAAAATGCTTTAAAATGCATTTTAAAACATATCTAGGTATTATAAATGATAAAGAATGCTAATATAGATATAAAATCGATTTTTTTTTGAAAATAACCTACTATGTTCGAAACCAAAAATGCTTTAAATTGCATTTTAAAACATTATAAATGATAAAAAATGCTAATATAGATATAAAATCGACATTTTTGTGAAAATAGCCTACTATGATCGAAACCAAAAATGCTTTAAATTGCATTTTAAAACATTATAAATGATAAAAAATGCTAATGTAGATATAAAATCGACATTTTTGTTAAAATAGCCTACTATGATCGAAACAAAAAACGCTTAAAATTGCATTTTAAAACTTATCAAGGTATTATAAATGATAAAGAATGCTAATATAGATATAAAATCGATATTTTTTTGAAAATAGCCTATTATGATCGAAACCAAAAATGCTTTAAATTGCATTTTAAAACTTATCTAGGTATTATAAATGATAAAGAATGATAATGTAGATTTAAAATCAATATTTTTTTTGAAAATAGCCTACTACGATCGAAACCAAAAATGCTTTAAAATGCATTTTAAAACATATCTAGGTATTATAAATGATAAAGAATGCTAATGTAGATTTAAAGTCAATATTTTTTTGAAAATAGCCTACTATGATCGAAATCAAAAATGCTTTAAAATGCATTTTAAAACATATCTAGGTATTATAAATGATAAAGAATGCTAATATAGATATAAAATCGATTTTTTTTTGAAAATAACCTACTATGTTCGAAATCAAAAATGCTTTAAATTGCATTTTAAAACATTATAAATGATAAAAAATGCTAATATAGATATAAAATCGACATTTTTGTGAAAATAGCCTACTATGATCGAAACCAAAAACGCTTAAAATTGCATTTTAAAACTTATCAAGGTATTATAAATGATAAAGAATGCTAATATAGATATAAAATCGATATTTTTTTGAAAATAGCCTATTATGATCGAAATCAAAAATGCTTTAAAATGCATTTTAAAACATATCTAGGTATTATAAATGATAAAGAATGCTAATGTAGATTTAAAGTCAATATTTTTTTGAAAATAGCCTACTATGATCGAAATCAAAAATGCTTTAAAATGCATTTTAAAACATATCTAGGTATTATAAATGATAAAGAATGCTAATATAGATATAAAATCGATTTTTTTTTGAAAATAACCTACTATGTTCGAAATCAAAAATGCTTTAAATTGCATTTTAAAACATTATAAATGATAAAAAATGCTAATATAGATATAAAATCGACATTTTTGTGAAAATAGCCTACTATGATCGAAACCAAAAACGCTTAAAATTGCATTTTAAAACTTATCAAGGTATTATAAATGATAAAGAATGCTAATATAGATATAAAATCGACATTTTTGTGAAAATAGCCTACTATGATCGAAACCAAAAACGCTTAAAATTGCATTTTAAAACTTATCAAGGTATTATAAATGATAAAGAATGCTAATATAGATATAAAATCGATATTTTTTTGAAAATAGCCTATTATGATCGAAACCAAAATTGCTTTAAATTGCATTTTAAAACTTATCTAGGTATTATAAATGATAAAGAATGATAATATAGATATAAAACGATATTTTTTTTGAAAATAGCCTACTACGATCGAAACCAAAATGCTTTAAATTGCATTTTAAAACATATCTATGTATTATAAATGATAAAGAATGTTAACATAGATATAAAATCGATATTTTTTTGAAAATAGCCTACTATGATCGAAACCAAAATTGCTTTAAATTGCATTTTAAAACTTATCAAGGTATTATAAATGATAAAGAATGCTAATATAGATATAAAATCGATATTTTTGTTGAAAATAGCCTATTATGATCGAAACCAAAATTGCTTTAAATTGCATTTTAAAACTTATCAAGGTATTATAAATGATAAAGAATGCTAATATAAATATGAAATCGATATTTTTGTTGAAAATAGCCTATTATGATCGAAACCAAAATTGCTTTAAATTGCATTTTAAAACTTATCTAGGTATTATAAATGATAAAGAATGCTAATGTAGATATAAAATCGATATTTTTTTGAAAATAGCCTACTATGATCGAAACCAAAATTGCTTTAAATTGCATTTTAAAACGTATCTAGGTATTATAAATGATAAAGAATGCTAATGTAGATATAAAATCGATATTTTTTTGAAAATAGCCTATTATGATCGAAACCAAAATTGCTTTAAATTGCATTTTAAAACTTATCTAGGTATTATAAATGATAAAGAATGCTAATGTAGATTTAAAGTCAATATTTTTTTGAAAATAGCCTACTATGATCGAAATCAAAAATGCTTTAAAATGCATTTTAAAACATATCTAGGTATTATAAATGATAAAGAATGCTAATATAGATATAAAATCGATTTTTTTTTGAAAATAACCTACTATGTTCGAAACCAAAAATGCTTTAAATTGCATTTTAAAACATTATAAATGATAAAAAATGCTAATGTAGATATAAAATCGATATTTTTTTGAAAATAGCCTACTATGATCGAAACCAAAATTGCTTTAAATTGCATTTTAAAACGTATCTAGGTATTATAAATGATAAAGAATGCTAATGTAGATATAAAATCGATATTTTTTTGAAAATAGCCTATTATGATCGAAACCAAAATTGCTTTAAATTGCATTTTAAAACTTATCAAGGTATTATAAATGATAAAGAATGCTAATATAGATATAAAATCGATATTTTTGTTGAAAATAGCCTACTATGATCGAAACCAAAAATGCTTTAAATTGCATTTTAAAACATATCTAGGTATTATAAATGATAAAGAATGCTAATGTAGATTTAAAATCAATATTTTTTTGAAAATAGCCTACTATGATCGAAACCAAAAATGCTTTAAATTGAATTTTAAAACATATCTGGGTATTATAAATGATAAAGAATGCTAATATAAATATAAAATCGATATTTTTGTTGAAAATAGCCTACTATGATCGAAACCAAAAATGCTTTAAATTGCATTTTAAAACATATCTAGGTATTATAAATGATAAAGAATGCTAATGTAGATTTAATATCAATATTTTTTGAAAATAGCCTACTATGATCGAAACCAAAAATGCTTTAAATTGCATTTTATATTTCTAGGTATTTTAAATGATCAAGAATGCTAATGTTGATTTAAAATCGATATATTTTTGAAAATAGCCTACTATGATCGAAACCAAAAATGCTTTAAATTGCATTTTAAAACGTATCTAGGTATTATAAATGATAAAGAATGCTAATATAGATATAAAATCGATATTTTATTGAAAATAGCCTACTATGATTGAAACCAAAAATGCTTTAAATTGCATTTTAAAACATATCTAGGTATTATAAATGATAAAGAATGCTAATGTAGATTTAAAATCAATATTTTTTTGAAAATAGCCTACTATGATCGAAACCAAAAATGCTTTAAATTGCATTTTAAAACATATCTAGGTATTATACATGATAAAAAATGCTAATGTAGATATAAAATCGATATTTTTTTGAAAATAGCCTATTATGATCGAAACCAAAATTGCTTTAAATTCCATTTTAAAACTTATCTAGGTATTATAAATGATAAAGAATGCTAATGTAGATTTAAAATCAATATTTTTTTGAAAATAGCCTATTATGATCGAAACCAAAATTGCTTTAAATTGCATTTTAAAACTTATCTAGGTATTATAAATGATAAAGAATGCTAATGTAGATTTAAAATCAA
>CAKJTK040000002.1:0-23999 GCA_917627325.4 Chironomus riparius
CTCATACCATGAAAACTCGCGTTTTAAGTTTTCATTAATATTTCGAGTACTAGGCTCATTTGATGTAAATTGCATCAAGCTTAACTTCAAACGATCTCGAAGAGAATTTTGTTGTAATTGAGTAACTTGAGAGTTGGAAGTTGACTGAACTGGTTCATTATTTGTTGAAATTTCCGAAAAATGCTGTTGAAGTATTCTAAAATTATCATTTTTACTTAGATTTTTTTCTTCTCTAGTCTCGGGTCTCGGTCTCGGAAAATTCTCGAGACCGAGACGAGATCGAGACCGAGACTTCCCGGGAAGTCTCGGTCTTGATTTCGTCATCGGGAAAGCATAATTATAAATGATAAGGAATGCTAATATAGATATAAAATCGATATAATTTTTTTAAAAATAGCCTACTATGATCAAAACCAAAAATGCTTTTAATTGCATTTTTAAACACATCTGGGTATTATAAATGATAAAGAATGCTAATATAGATATAAAATCGATATAATTTTTTTAAAAATAGCCTACTATGATCAAAACCAAAAATGCTTTTAATTGCATTTTTAAACACATCTGGGTATTATAATTGATACAGAATGCTAATATAGATATAAAATCGATATAATTTTTTTAAAAATAGCCTAATATGATCAAAACCAAAAATGCTTTAAATTGCATTTTTAAACACATCTAGGTATTATAAATGATAAAGAATGCTAATATAGACATAAAATCGATATAATTTTTTAAAAATAGCCTCCTATGATCAAAACCAAAAATGCTTTAAATTGCATTTTTAAACACATCTGGGTATTATAATTGATACAGAATGCTAATATAGATATAAAATCGATATAATTTTTTTAAAAATAGCCTAATATGATCAAAACCAAAAATGCTTTAAATTGCATTTTTAAACACATCTAGGTATTATAAATGATAAAGAATGCTAATATAGACATAAAATCGATATAATTTTTTAAAAATAGCCTCCTATGATCAAAACCAAAAATGCTTTAAATTGCATTTTAAAATACATCTAGGTATTATAAATGATAAAGAATGCTAATATAGATATAAAATCGATATTTTTTTTAAAAAATAGCCTACTATGATCAAAACCAAAAATGCTTTGAATTGCATTTTAAAACATATCTAGGTATTATAAATGATAAAGAATGCTAATATAGACATAAAATCGATATAATTTTTTTAAAAATAGTCTACTATGATTGAAACCAAAAATGCTTTGAATTGCATTTTAAAACACATTTAGGTATTATAAATGATAAAGAATGCTAATATAGATATAAAATCGATATTTTTTTTAAAAAATAGCCTACTATGATCAAAACCAAAAAAGCATTGAATTGCATTTTAAAACATATCTAGGTATTATAAATGATAAAGAATGCTAATATAGAAATAAAATCGATATAATTTTTTTAAAAATAGCCTACTATGATCAAAACCAAAAATGCTTTTAATTGCATTTTAAAACACATCTAGGTATAATAAATGATAAGGAATGCTAATATAGATATAAAATCGATATAATTTTTTTAAAAATAGCCTACTATGATCAAAACCAAAAATGCTTTAAATTGCATTTTTAAACACATCTTAGTTTAGTTTAGTTTAGTTTAGTTTATTTAAGCCAATCTTACACAACAACTTGTAATTTAACAATAAAATAACTTAAAACTACAGAAGAAAGAAAAAAAAAATTACATATGTAAGACGGCACCGCATAGCAGTTGATAGAATTTTAAAAATTAGAAGTGACAACATGAAGTTAGATAATTGAGATATATACAAAAAGTATTCTTTGGTTTTGATAATCGAATAAATTTTTATCCGATGAGAAAAAAAAACGAACTTTCTAGATTTAAACTTTTAACGGAATTTGTGATTTTATAAAAATGTGTTCTTAAGTTTAGTACTGAATGTAAATATTGATAAAATAAACAAATTGCCGATTATTATTTGTAAGCTGAAGTGTTTTGTGAGCTGTTGCCTTCTTATTGGGACATCGTTAGGAGATTTTTTGGTTCTGGAATTGGTCAGCAGCAAAGAGAAGGTCAATTTTGCCCAATAAGTATATTTTCAAATTGTTTTTAAATGTTGTTAAGTTTTTAATATTTTTCAGCTCTGGACTAAGTTGATTAAAGAGTTTTACTCCAAGATAACTTATGTCTGTTCCTAGATGCTGCTTCTTTCGGAATCTTATCGGTCTAAGTTCACCAGACGATCTTCGGTTGTTGTCTAGGACTTCAAATTTCAATAGTTCATCTGCATTAAGTATTATTGATTTCTTAATGTTAATAATCATCGAGCTATAAATGATGCCAATTACAGGAAGAACGTTAACAGCATGGGATTTAAACAAATCGACCGTAGGATGACATGAATCCAGATTGAAAATCATTTTGATGCATCTGCTTTGGAGTCTTTGCAGTCTTGTGATCTCGCCTTTATTTAACTTGGCGTAGAAGAAGGAACAGTATTGGATGTGTGACATAAAATGAGCATGAAAATATTCTAGTAATAATTCTCTTGGTAAGTGATGCCTAATTATAGTTAAGGCTCTTGTTGATTGTGTTAATTTCTCGACTAATCTTTCAAACTGTTCTTTCCCTTTTAGCTCTTCATCTAGCTGGGTTCCTAAGAACATTTGACTCTCGGTTCTTGCTATTGTGATGGTGTCGTCTATTGCTATTTCTGTTGGTATATCAATTAAGTCATTGTTTCTGAATATGATAAAGCTAGTCTTTGAGAAGTTTAATTTTAATCCATTCTGATCAAAATGCATTGCCATTTTTCTTACATCCTCAATCATAGTTCTTATCGTTAATTGAAGTTCTTCTTTTTTACAGTTTTTGTAGATAACATTATCATCAGCATATTTGATACGACGTGACGATATTTTTGGAGAATCATAAAGGCATATATTAAAGAATGGAGGTCCAACAAGAGAGCCTTGAGCTACACCGCGATCGATAATCACTTCTTTGCTTAGCATTCCATCCACTCTTACAACTTGCCTACGATTATTGAAATATGACTCTAACAGTCTTGAGGCTTGGCCTTTGATTCCTAGGTGAGACAATTTATTTAACAATATTTCCCTATTCAGCGTATCGAACGCAGACGATAAGTCCATAAATATTGCTATGCAATAGTCTCCCGAGTCTAGATGACTAGACACGTCGTGACAAAATTTTAGAATGGCATCGCTGGTGACTTTTTATAGCACCAGCTAGTGACTTTTTATAGCCATATTGTTCAACATCCTTTACATTCATCGCGTCCATAAAGTCAATGATTCTACTTAATATTACTTTCTCAAATATTTTGTTTATAATTGGGAGAAGCGAGATCGGACGATAATTCTTTGGGTCATGTGAGTCGCCTTTTTTATAAATCGGAACCACAGTTGCGAGTTTCAAAATATCTGGGTATTGGGCTTCTGATATTATTTTATTAACTATACACGTCAATGGGTTAGCCAACTGTTCTTTCAATTCTTTAATTACTTTGCATGGAATTCCGTCACTTCCTGCAGCTTTTTTTGAGTCCAATTCACATATAATATTAAATATTTCTTCTGGTGATGCCTCAAGTAATTGAATGCAATCATACACAGTCCGCCCATTGTATATAAATTCTTTATCATTAAAGCTTTCGTCAGGTATTTTACAAGAAACTGTTGAAAACTTTTCATTGAGTATCTCTGAGATCTGCTCTGAGTTGTAGATCATATTCCCATTTTGCTTCAACACTATCTTTTTCATCTCTTTTTTCTTACCCAGTATATTATTTATTACATCCCATGTGTGTCTGCTGTTAGTTTTGATAAGGGTGCTGTAATACTGTTTTGATACTTTATCACTATGCTCATCTATTGACGTTTTGATAGAGTTCAATTTTTTTCGTAGTTTACTTGTGGGTTTACCCTTCTTTTCCAATTTGGCAATTTTATTTAGAATGTTAACGCTCGTATTTATTAGTTTATGGTACTTTATGTCAGCCCATGGAGGATACATATTATTTTTGGATTTAAATTCAACGGTAGATGAGGATTCGTTCATGGCATTAAGAATGCAATTTATTATATATGTGCAGCTTTCAGTAGCGGATGAATCATTTAGTAGTCTGTTGTCATATACAAAGCTATTTCTCAACTTCTCATAGTCCCACAATTTTCTGATGATTTTATTTTCTACTTTTTTAGGTAGATATACATTTAGCAACGAGAGTAGCATGTTGTGATCAGACGAAAGAAGTTCAGATGACGTAAATGTATTGATGGAGATATTTTTAGGTAGGTTTTGAGTTATGACATAGTCTATAAGTGTTTTGCTAAAGTTTCTCGTGATAGCATGATTGGTTATGCAAGCACCAAATGAATTTAAAAGATCCAGGAACTGGCTCCTCATGTTATCAATCTTGAATTTATTAATGTTGAAATCTCCAGTGATAATTATGGGGCTTTCTAATGTCATTAAGCTTTCAAGCTTTTTTAGGAATGATTCAAAATGAGAGTTTGGTGGTCGGTATATGGAGTGAATTATAAATTCTTTATCATTTAATTCTAGACTTACTGAGACAAATTCTATATATTCACAGTTATGAGTACTCACAAGCTTTGCTGTATGCTTGTTGTGGACATAGATCATTACTCCGCCACCAGTAGAGTCTTTGCGAGAACAGGAAAATTTGTTGTAATTTTTTAATTTGTATAAATCAAATTTTGAGTAATCATTAGTCCAAGTCTCAGTCAGAATGATTAAATCAATGTTGAGGCTCACGTATTCTGCGATCTCCGTCTTAAATTTCTGGAAAGAATTCAGTGATTTGATTGATCTAACGTTCCATGTGATAAATTTGAATTTATTTGAGTTGTGTTTTTGTGATACGAAATTTTGTAGAACATTCGGAGAGTAATTTTTATTCAATTCCAGTTGCAGAAGACGTGAGCTTATATCCTAGCTGTCGTTGTCGCCTAGAGACATGAAGGAACAATTTTGACTGTCGTCGTTTGAGTTTTTAGTCTTTTGTTGGGATGTCACGAGAGAGGAACGCTTATGTTTTTTTGTGCTATTCGGTGATTCTATTATTATGTCTGGATCGTCTTCAGCCTTTCTCTTCTCTGGTTGGTATGTCACATTTTTAGCGCTGTTGCTGCCATATTTTTGATCCCAATAATTTTTATTATAGAAAACCCTTGAAGAAACATGCGAATTTTTCGCAACTACGTCTTTTCTTAATTTGTCCAAATCAGAAAAATTTCTTACATGAATTTTCCTTGGTTTTTCATTTTTATCTTCTGGGTTGTTTTTATTTAGGGTCACTTTAATTGAATCATCTCCAAGAAACACTCTACTTATGGATTTGTCAGATTGCAGTTCGTGGCATATCCTCTTGATTCTACTGATGTCGTATGATGAAGGTTGTGCAAATATGACCTCTGGATTGCTTACATTTGAAGAATTTTTGTTTTTTACAGTCATTTCGGCTATTAGTCGCTCAGAAGTGAAGGAATCACTAAAGTGGACGTAGAGGTATTTGACAAATTTGTTAATCTTGTTAATTTTTTTCATTCCAGACAGTATGATGGCTTTAGTGATGTATGCCTTACGAAGAGAGAGTCCTTGTTCTTTGATGATATTCTCAGCAGCCATAGCCGCATCGTTGTCGTTAGTTGACTTGAGTATGTTGCAATTTTTTAAATAGATATAAATAGATATAAAATCGATATAATTTTTTTAAAAATAGCCTACTATGATCAAAACCAAAAATGCTTTTAATTGCATTTTTAAACACATCTAGGTGTTTTAAATGATAAAGAATGCTAATATAGATAAAAAATCGATATAATTTTTTTGAAAATAGCCTTCTATGATCAAAACTAAAAATGCTTTAAATTGCATTTTTAAACACATCTAGGTATTATAAATGATAAAGAATGCTAATATTGATATAAAATCGATATTTTTTGGTGAAAATAGCCTACTATGATCGAAACCAAAAATGTTTTGAATTGCATTTTAAAACATATCTAGGTATTAAAAATGATAAAGAATGCTAATATAGATATAAAATCGATATTTTTTTTAAACAGCCTACTATGATCGAAACCAAAAATGCTTTAAATTGCATCATAAAACATATCTAGGTATTATAAATGATAAGAATGCTAATAAAGATATAAAATCGATATTTTTTTGAAAATAGCCTACTATGATCAAAACCAAAAATGCTTTAAATTGCATTTTAAAACATATCTAGGTATTATAATAAATGATAAAGAATGCTATATAGATATAAAATCGATATAATTTTTTTTGCTTTGAATTGCATTTTAAAACATATCTAGGTATTATAAATGATAAAGAATGCTAATATAGATATAAAATCGATATAATTTTTTACCACGTTTTTCTTAACTTGCTTTCTTATCTGTCTGTTTATCTTTCTGTTTATCTGTCGAGGTCAAATCTTGTAATCGATTTTTCGACCCCTTCTACTGCTCCAATCGAGCTGAAATTTTGCATGCACTTATTTTTCCGGTGACAATACAATATTCAAGCGTTTTGGAAACTCAAAAATGCTTAATTGTAGTACAATTAAATTAATTTTCTCCTCTTTAAGGCTTAGCTTATTTTTACATAACATATGTACAACTTTCAATTATTATAAATTTCAAAAAGCCGTTGTAAGTTTTAATCACAAAAACTACGTTGTACGACTTTCTATGGTTAAATTCTAGTTAACAAACTTATGCTGTGCGATAGCACAGCTGATCGATAGATACTTTAAATAATTTTTTAAAACTAAAAAGTAGAAAATAAATACTTTATAAAAAAAACTTTTTAAAAAACCACGTTTTTACCCGTGGACTAAAGTAGAAAATAACTTTTTTATTGGGTTCAAAGGACATTGGTTTGAAAATTGAGATTGATTTGAAAGTTTCATACTTAAGTGATGACCATACATGAATTGCAAATTTATTCACATCGACCATATCGTATAGTTCTACATCTTAAAACGTGGGTGCATTTATACCAAATTTAAGCTTTCCAAAAATACAATATTAATAGATGTATTATAAATGATAAAGAATGCTAATATAGATATAAAATCGATATCTTTTGGTAAAAAAAGCCTACTATGATCCAAACCAAAAATGTTTTAAATTGCATTTTAAAACATATTTAGGTATTATAAATGACAAAGAATGCTATATAGATATAAAATCGATATAATTTTTTTAAAAATAGCCTACTATGATCAAAACCAAAAATGCTTTTAATTGCATTTTTAAACACATCTAGGTATTATAAATGATAAGGAATGCTAATATAGACATAAAATCGATATAATTTTTTTAAAAATAGCCTACTATGATCAAAACCAAAAATGCTTTTAACTGCATTTTTAAACACATCTAGGTATTATAAAAGATAAGGAATGCTAATATAGATATAAAATCGATATAATTTTTTTAAAAATAGCCTACTATGATCAAAACCAAAAATGCTTTAAATTGCATTTTTAAACACATCTAGGTGTTTTAAATGATTAAGAATGCTAATATAGATATAAAATCGATATAATTTTTTTAAAAATAGCCTACTATGATCGAAACCAAAAATGCTTTAAATTGCATTTTTAAACACATCTAGGTATTATAAATGATAAAGAATGCTAATATTGATATAAAATCGATATTTTTTTTTAAAAATAGCCTACTATGATCGAAACCAAAAATGTTTTGAATTGCATTTTAAAACATATCTAGGTATTATAAATGATAAAGAATGCTAATATAGATATAAAATCGATATAATTTTTTTAAAAATAGCCTACTATGATCAAAACCAAAAATGCTTTAAATTGCATTTTTAAACACATCTAGCTATTATAAATGATAAAGAATGCTAATATAGATATAAAATCGATATTTTTTGGTGAAAATAGCCTACTATGATCGAAACCAAAAATGTTTTGAATTGCATTTTAAAACATATCTAGGTATTATAAATGATAAAGAATGCTAATATAGATATAAAATCGATATCTTTTGGTAAAAAAAGCCTACTATAGTCCAAACCAAAAATGTTTTAAATGCATTTTTAAACACATCTAGGTATTATAAATGATAAAGAATGCTAATATAGATATAAAATCGATATTTTTTTGGTGAAAATAGCCTACTCTGATTGAAACCAAAAATGCTTTGAATTGCATTTTAAAACATATCTAGGTATTATAAATGATAAAGAATGCTAATATAGATATAAAATCGATATAATTTTTTTAAAAATAGCCTACTATGATCAAAACCAAAAATGCTTTAAATTGCATTTTTAAACACATCTAGGTATTATAAATGATAAAGAATGCTAATATTGATATAAAATCGATATTTTTTGGTGAAAATAGCCTACTATAGCCTACTATAAAATCGATATAATTTTTTTAAAAATAGCCTACTATGATCAAAACCAAAAATGCTTTAAATTGCATTTTTAAACACATCTAGCTATTATAAATGATAAAGAATGCTAATATAGATATAAAATCGATATTTTTTGGTGAAAATAGCCTACTATGATCGAAACCAAAAATGTTTTGAATTGCATTTTAAAACATATCTAGGTATTATAAATGATAAAGAATGCTAATATAGATATAAAATCGATATAATTTTTTTAAAAATAGCCTACTATGATCAAAACCAAAAATGCTTTAAATTGCATTTTTAAACACATCTAGGTGTTTTAAATGATTAAGAATGCTAATATAGATATAAAATCGATATAATTTTTTTAAAAATAGCCTACTATGATCGAAACCAAAAATGCTTTAAATTGCATTTTTAAACACATCTAGGTATTATAAATGATAAAGAATGCTAATATTGATATAAAATCGATATTTTTTTTTAAAAATAGCCTACTATGATCGAAACCAAAAATGTTTTGAATTGGTTTTTAAAACATATCTAGGTATTATAAATGATAAAGAATGCTAATATAGATATAAAATCGATATAATTTTTTTAAAAATAGCCTACTATGATCAAAACCAAAAATGCTTTTAATTGCATTTTTAAACACATCTGGGTATTATAAATGATAAAGAATGCTAATATAGATATAAAATCGATATAATTTTTTTAAAAATAGCCTACTATGATCAAAACCAAAAATGCTTTTAATTGCATTTTTAAACACATCTGGGTATTATAAATGATAAAGAATGCTAATATAGATATAAAATCGATATAATTTTTTTAAAAATAGCCTACTATGATCAAAACCAAAAATGCTTTTAATTGCATTTTTAAACACATCTGGGTATTATAAATGATAAAGAATGCTAATATAGATATAAAATCGATATAATTTTTTTAAAAATAGCCTACTATGATCAAAACCAAAAATGCTTTTAATTGCATTTTTAAACACATCTAGGTATTATAAATGATAAAGAATGCTAATATAGATATAAAATCGATATTTTTTTTAAAAAATAGCCTAATATGATCAAAACCAAAAATGCTTTAAATTGCATTTTTAAACACATCTGGGTATTATAAATGATACAGAATGCTAATATAGATATAAAATCGATATAATTTTTTTAAAAATAGCCTAATATGATCAAAACCAAAAATGCTTTAAATTGCATTTTTAAACACATCTAGGTATTATAAATGATAAAGAATGCTAATATAGACATAAAATCGATATAATTTTTTAAAAATAGCCTCCTATGATCAAAACCAAAAATGCTTTAAATTGCATTTTAAAATACATCTAGGTATTATAAATGATAAAGAATGCTAATATAGATATAAAATCGATATTTTTTTTAAAAAATAGCCTACTATGATCAAAACCAAAAATGCTTTGAATTGCATTTTAAAACATATCTAGGTATTATAAATGATAAAGAATGCTAATATAGATATAAAATCGATATAATTTTTTTAAAAATAGCCTAATATGATCAAAACCAAAAATGCTTTAAATTGCATTTTTAAACACATTTAGGTATTAAAAATGATAAAGAATGCTAATATAGACATAAAATCGATATTTTTTTTAAAAAATAGCCTACTATGACCAAAACCAAAAATGCATTGAATTGCATTTTAAAACATATGTAGGTATTATAAATGATAAAGAATGCTAATATAGAAATAAAATCGATATAATTTTTTTAAAAATAGCCTAATATGATCAAAACCAAAAATGCTTTAAATTGCATTTTTAAACACATCTGGGTATTATAATTGATACAGAATGCTAATATAGATATAAAATCGATATAATTTTTTTAAAAATAGCCTAATATGATCAAAACCAAAAATGCTTTAAATTGCATTTTTAAACACATCTAGGTATTATAAATGATAAAGAATGCTAATATAGACATAAAATCGATATAATTTTTTAAAAATAGCCTCCTATGATCAAAACCAAAAATGCTTTAAATTGCATTTTTAAACACATCTGGGTATTATAATTGATACAGAATGCTAATATAGATATAAAATCGATATAATTTTTTTAAAAATAGCCTAATATGATCAAAACCAAAAATGCTTTAAATTGCATTTTTAAACACATCTAGGTATTATAAATGATAAAGAATGCTAATATAGACATAAAATCGATATAATTTTTTAAAAATAGCCTCCTATGATCAAAACCAAAAATGCTTTAAATTGCATTTTAAAATACATCTAGGTATTATAAATGATAAAGAATGCTAATATAGATATAAAATCGATATTTTTTTTAAAAAATAGCCTACTATGATCAAAACCAAAAATGCTTTGAATTGCATTTTAAAACATATCTAGGTATTATAAATGATAAAGAATGCTAATATAGACATAAAATCGATATAATTTTTTTAAAAATAGTCTACTATGATTGAAACCAAAAATGCTTTGAATTGCATTTTAAAACACATTTAGGTATTATAAATGATAAAGAATGCTAATATAGATATAAAATCGATATTTTTTTTAAAAAATAGCCTACTATGATCAAAACCAAAAAAGCATTGAATTGCATTTTAAAACATATCTAGGTATTATAAATGATAAAGAATGCTAATATAGAAATAAAATCGATATAATTTTTTTAAAAATAGCCTACTATGATCAAAACCAAAAATGCTTTTAATTGCATTTTAAAACACATCTAGGTATAATAAATGATAAGGAATGCTAATATAGATATAAAATCGATATAATTTTTTTAAAAATAGCCTACTATGATCAAAACCAAAAATGCTTTAAATTGCATTTTTAAACACATCTTAGTTTAGTTTAGTTTAGTTTAGTTTATTTAAGCCAATCTTACACAACAACTTGTAATTTAACAATAAAATAACTTAAAACTACAGAAGAAAGAAAAAAAAAATTACATATGTAAGACGGCACCGCATAGCAGTTGATAGAATTTTAAAAATTAGAAGTGACAACATGAAGTTAGATAATTGAGATATATACAAAAAGTATTCTTTGGTTTTGATAATCGAATAAATTTTTATCCGATGAGAAAAAAAAACGAACTTTCTAGATTTAAACTTTTAACGGAATTTGTGATTTTATAAAAATGTGTTCTTAAGTTTAGTACTGAATGTAAATATTGATAAAATAAACAAATTGCCGATTATTATTTGTAAGCTGAAGTGTTTTGTGAGCTGTTGCCTTCTTATTGGGACATCGTTAGGAGATTTTTTGGTTCTGGAATTGGTCAGCAGCAAAGAGAAGGTCAATTTTGCCCAATAAGTATATTTTCAAATTGTTTTTAAATGTTGTTAAGTTTTTAATATTTTTCAGCTCTGGACTAAGTTGATTAAAGAGTTTTACTCCAAGATAACTTATGTCTGTTCCTAGATGCTGCTTCTTTCGGAATCTTATCGGTCTAAGTTCACCAGACGATCTTCGGTTGTTGTCTAGGACTTCAAATTTCAATAGTTCATCTGCATTAAGTATTATTGATTTCTTAATGTTAATAATCATCGAGCTATAAATGATGCCAATTACAGGAAGAACGTTAACAGCATGGGATTTAAACAAATCGACCGTAGGATGACATGAATCCAGATTGAAAATCATTTTGATGCATCTGCTTTGGAGTCTTTGCAGTCTTGTGATCTCGCCTTTATTTAACTTGGCGTAGAAGAAGGAACAGTATTGGATGTGTGACATAAAATGAGCATGAAAATATTCTAGTAATAATTCTCTTGGTAAGTGATGCCTAATTATAGTTAAGGCTCTTGTTGATTGTGTTAATTTCTCGACTAATCTTTCAAACTGTTCTTTCCCTTTTAGCTCTTCATCTAGCTGGGTTCCTAAGAACATTTGACTCTCGGTTCTTGCTATTGTGATGGTGTCGTCTATTGCTATTTCTGTTGGTATATCAATTAAGTCATTGTTTCTGAATATGATAAAGCTAGTCTTTGAGAAGTTTAATTTTAATCCATTCTGATCAAAATGCATTGCCATTTTTCTTACATCCTCAATCATAGTTCTTATCGTTAATTGAAGTTCTTCTTTTTTACAGTTTTTGTAGATAACATTATCATCAGCATATTTGATACGACGTGACGATATTTTTGGAGAATCATAAAGGCATATATTAAAGAATGGAGGTCCAACAAGAGAGCCTTGAGCTACACCGCGATCGATAATCACTTCTTTGCTTAGCATTCCATCCACTCTTACAACTTGCCTACGATTATTGAAATATGACTCTAACAGTCTTGAGGCTTGGCCTTTGATTCCTAGGTGAGACAATTTATTTAACAATATTTCCCTATTCAGCGTATCGAACGCAGACGATAAGTCCATAAATATTGCTATGCAATAGTCTCCCGAGTCTAGATGACTAGACACGTCGTGACAAAATTTTAGAATGGCATCGCTGGTGACTTTTTATAGCACCAGCTAGTGACTTTTTATAGCCATATTGTTCAACATCCTTTACATTCATCGCGTCCATAAAGTCAATGATTCTACTTAATATTACTTTCTCAAATATTTTGTTTATAATTGGGAGAAGCGAGATCGGACGATAATTCTTTGGGTCATGTGAGTCGCCTTTTTTATAAATCGGAACCACAGTTGCGAGTTTCAAAATATCTGGGTATTGGGCTTCTGATATTATTTTATTAACTATACACGTCAATGGGTTAGCCAACTGTTCTTTCAATTCTTTAATTACTTTGCATGGAATTCCGTCACTTCCTGCAGCTTTTTTTGAGTCCAATTCACATATAATATTAAATATTTCTTCTGGTGATGCCTCAAGTAATTGAATGCAATCATACACAGTCCGCCCATTGTATATAAATTCTTTATCATTAAAGCTTTCGTCAGGTATTTTACAAGAAACTGTTGAAAACTTTTCATTGAGTATCTCTGAGATCTGCTCTGAGTTGTAGATCATATTCCCATTTTGCTTCAACACTATCTTTTTCATCTCTTTTTTCTTACCCAGTATATTATTTATTACATCCCATGTGTGTCTGCTGTTAGTTTTGATAAGGGTGCTGTAATACTGTTTTGATACTTTATCACTATGCTCATCTATTGACGTTTTGATAGAGTTCAATTTTTTTCGTAGTTTACTTGTGGGTTTACCCTTCTTTTCCAATTTGGCAATTTTATTTAGAATGTTAACGCTCGTATTTATTAGTTTATGGTACTTTATGTCAGCCCATGGAGGATACATATTATTTTTGGATTTAAATTCAACGGTAGATGAGGATTCGTTCATGGCATTAAGAATGCAATTTATTATATATGTGCAGCTTTCAGTAGCGGATGAATCATTTAGTAGTCTGTTGTCATATACAAAGCTATTTCTCAACTTCTCATAGTCCCACAATTTTCTGATGATTTTATTTTCTACTTTTTTAGGTAGATATACATTTAGCAACGAGAGTAGCATGTTGTGATCAGACGAAAGAAGTTCAGATGACGTAAATGTATTGATGGAGATATTTTTAGGTAGGTTTTGAGTTATGACATAGTCTATAAGTGTTTTGCTAAAGTTTCTCGTGATAGCATGATTGGTTATGCAAGCACCAAATGAATTTAAAAGATCCAGGAACTGGCTCCTCATGTTATCAATCTTGAATTTATTAATGTTGAAATCTCCAGTGATAATTATGGGGCTTTCTAATGTCATTAAGCTTTCAAGCTTTTTTAGGAATGATTCAAAATGAGAGTTTGGTGGTCGGTATATGGAGTGAATTATAAATTCTTTATCATTTAATTCTAGACTTACTGAGACAAATTCTATATATTCACAGTTATGAGTACTCACAAGCTTTGCTGTATGCTTGTTGTGGACATAGATCATTACTCCGCCACCAGTAGAGTCTTTGCGAGAACAGGAAAATTTGTTGTAATTTTTTAATTTGTATAAATCAAATTTTGAGTAATCATTAGTCCAAGTCTCAGTCAGAATGATTAAATCAATGTTGAGGCTCACGTATTCTGCGATCTCCGTCTTAAATTTCTGGAAAGAATTCAGTGATTTGATTGATCTAACGTTCCATGTGATAAATTTGAATTTATTTGAGTTGTGTTTTTGTGATACGAAATTTTGTAGAACATTCGGAGAGTAATTTTTATTCAATTCCAGTTGCAGAAGACGTGAGCTTATATCCTAGCTGTCGTTGTCGCCTAGAGACATGAAGGAACAATTTTGACTGTCGTCGTTTGAGTTTTTAGTCTTTTGTTGGGATGTCACGAGAGAGGAACGCTTATGTTTTTTTGTGCTATTCGGTGATTCTATTATTATGTCTGGATCGTCTTCAGCCTTTCTCTTCTCTGGTTGGTATGTCACATTTTTAGCGCTGTTGCTGCCATATTTTTGATCCCAATAATTTTTATTATAGAAAACCCTTGAAGAAACATGCGAATTTTTCGCAACTACGTCTTTTCTTAATTTGTCCAAATCAGAAAAATTTCTTACATGAATTTTCCTTGGTTTTTCATTTTTATCTTCTGGGTTGTTTTTATTTAGGGTCACTTTAATTGAATCATCTCCAAGAAACACTCTACTTATGGATTTGTCAGATTGCAGTTCGTGGCATATCCTCTTGATTCTACTGATGTCGTATGATGAAGGTTGTGCAAATATGACCTCTGGATTGCTTACATTTGAAGAATTTTTGTTTTTTACAGTCATTTCGGCTATTAGTCGCTCAGAAGTGAAGGAATCACTAAAGTGGACGTAGAGGTATTTGACAAATTTGTTAATCTTGTTAATTTTTTTCATTCCAGACAGTATGATGGCTTTAGTGATGTATGCCTTACGAAGAGAGAGTCCTTGTTCTTTGATGATATTCTCAGCAGCCATAGCCGCATCGTTGTCGTTAGTTGACTTGAGTATGTTGCAATTTTTTAAATAGATATAAATAGATATAAAATCGATATAATTTTTTTAAAAATAGCCTACTATGATCAAAACCAAAAATGCTTTTAATTGCATTTTTAAACACATCTAGGTGTTTTAAATGATAAAGAATGCTAATATAGATAAAAAATCGATATAATTTTTTTGAAAATAGCCTTCTATGATCAAAACTAAAAATGCTTTAAATTGCATTTTTAAACACATCTAGGTATTATAAATGATAAAGAATGCTAATATTGATATAAAATCGATATTTTTTGGTGAAAATAGCCTACTATGATCGAAACCAAAAATGTTTTGAATTGCATTTTAAAACATATCTAGGTATTAAAAATGATAAAGAATGCTAATATAGATATAAAATCGATATTTTTTTTAAACAGCCTACTATGATCGAAACCAAAAATGCTTTAAATTGCATCATAAAACATATCTAGGTATTATAAATGATAAGAATGCTAATAAAGATATAAAATCGATATTTTTTTGAAAATAGCCTACTATGATCAAAACCAAAAATGCTTTAAATTGCATTTTAAAACATATCTAGGTATTATAATAAATGATAAAGAATGCTATATAGATATAAAATCGATATAATTTTTTTTGCTTTGAATTGCATTTTAAAACATATCTAGGTATTATAAATGATAAAGAATGCTAATATAGATATAAAATCGATATAATTTTTTACCACGTTTTTCTTAACTTGCTTTCTTATCTGTCTGTTTATCTTTCTGTTTATCTGTCGAGGTCAAATCTTGTAATCGATTTTTCGACCCCTTCTACTGCTCCAATCGAGCTGAAATTTTGCATGCACTTATTTTTCCGGTGACAATACAATATTCAAGCGTTTTGGAAACTCAAAAATGCTTAATTGTAGTACAATTAAATTAATTTTCTCCTCTTTAAGGCTTAGCTTATTTTTACATAACATATGTACAACTTTCAATTATTATAAATTTCAAAAAGCCGTTGTAAGTTTTAATCACAAAAACTACGTTGTACGACTTTCTATGGTTAAATTCTAGTTAACAAACTTATGCTGTGCGATAGCACAGCTGATCGATAGATACTTTAAATAATTTTTTAAAACTAAAAAGTAGAAAATAAATACTTTATAAAAAAAACTTTTTAAAAAACCACGTTTTTACCCGTGGACTAAAGTAGAAAATAACTTTTTTATTGGGTTCAAAGGACATTGGTTTGAAAATTGAGATTGATTTGAAAGTTTCATACTTAAGTGATGACCATACATGAATTGCAAATTTATTCACATCGACCATATCGTATAGTTCTACATCTTAAAACGTGGGTGCATTTATACCAAATTTAAGCTTTCCAAAAATACAATATTAATAGATGTATTATAAATGATAAAGAATGCTAATATAGATATAAAATCGATATCTTTTGGTAAAAAAAGCCTACTATGATCCAAACCAAAAATGTTTTAAATTGCATTTTAAAACATATTTAGGTATTATAAATGACAAAGAATGCTATATAGATATAAAATCGATATAATTTTTTTAAAAATAGCCTACTATGATCAAAACCAAAAATGCTTTTAATTGCATTTTTAAACACATCTAGGTATTATAAATGATAAGGAATGCTAATATAGACATAAAATCGATATAATTTTTTTAAAAATAGCCTACTATGATCAAAACCAAAAATGCTTTTAACTGCATTTTTAAACACATCTAGGTATTATAAAAGATAAGGAATGCTAATATAGATATAAAATCGATATAATTTTTTTAAAAATAGCCTACTATGATCAAAACCAAAAATGCTTTAAATTGCATTTTTAAACACATCTAGGTGTTTTAAATGATTAAGAATGCTAATATAGATATAAAATCGATATAATTTTTTTAAAAATAGCCTACTATGATCGAAACCAAAAATGCTTTAAATTGCATTTTTAAACACATCTAGGTATTATAAATGATAAAGAATGCTAATATTGATATAAAATCGATATTTTTTTTTAAAAATAGCCTACTATGATCGAAACCAAAAATGTTTTGAATTGCATTTTAAAACATATCTAGGTATTATAAATGATAAAGAATGCTAATATAGATATAAAATCGATATAATTTTTTTAAAAATAGCCTACTATGATCAAAACCAAAAATGCTTTAAATTGCATTTTTAAACACATCTAGCTATTATAAATGATAAAGAATGCTAATATAGATATAAAATCGATATTTTTTGGTGAAAATAGCCTACTATGATCGAAACCAAAAATGTTTTGAATTGCATTTTAAAACATATCTAGGTATTATAAATGATAAAGAATGCTAATATAGATATAAAATCGATATCTTTTGGTAAAAAAAGCCTACTATAGTCCAAACCAAAAATGTTTTAAATGCATTTTTAAACACATCTAGGTATTATAAATGATAAAGAATGCTAATATAGATATAAAATCGATATTTTTTTGGTGAAAATAGCCTACTCTGATTGAAACCAAAAATGCTTTGAATTGCATTTTAAAACATATCTAGGTATTATAAATGATAAAGAATGCTAATATAGATATAAAATCGATATAATTTTTTTAAAAATAGCCTACTATGATCAAAACCAAAAATGCTTTAAATTGCATTTTTAAACACATCTAGGTATTATAAATGATAAAGAATGCTAATATTGATATAAAATCGATATTTTTTGGTGAAAATAGCCTACTATAGCCTACTATAAAATCGATATAATTTTTTTAAAAATAGCCTACTATGATCAAAACCAAAAATGCTTTAAATTGCATTTTTAAACACATCTAGCTATTATAAATGATAAAGAATGCTAATATAGATATAAAATCGATATTTTTTGGTGAAAATAGCCTACTATGATCGAAACCAAAAATGTTTTGAATTGCATTTTAAAACATATCTAGGTATTATAAATGATAAAGAATGCTAATATAGATATAAAATCGATATAATTTTTTTAAAAATAGCCTACTATGATCAAAACCAAAAATGCTTTAAATTGCATTTTTAAACACATCTAGGTGTTTTAAATGATTAAGAATGCTAATATAGATATAAAATCGATATAATTTTTTTAAAAATAGCCTACTATGATCGAAACCAAAAATGCTTTAAATTGCATTTTTAAACACATCTAGGTATTATAAATGATAAAGAATGCTAATATTGATATAAAATCGATATTTTTTTTTAAAAATAGCCTACTATGATCGAAACCAAAAATGTTTTGAATTGGTTTTTAAAACATATCTAGGTATTATAAATGATAAAGAATGCTAATATAGATATAAAATCGATATAATTTTTTTAAAAATAGCCTACTATGATCAAAACCAAAAATGCTTTAAATTGCATTTTTAAACACATCTAGGTGTTTTAAATGATTAAGAATGCTAATATAGATATAAAATCGATATAATTTTTTTAAAAATAGCCTACTATGATCGAAACCAAAAATGCTTTAAATTGCATTTTTAAACACATCTAGGTATTATAAATGATAAAGAATGCTAATATTGATATAAAATCGATATTTTTTTTTAAAAATAGCCTACTATGATCGAAACCAAAAATGTTTTGAATTGCATTTTAAAACATATCTAGGTATTATAAATGATAAAGAATGCTAATATAGATATAAAATCGATATAATTTTTTTAAAAATAGCCTACTATGATCAAAACCAAAAATGCTTTAAATTGCATTTTTGAACACATCTAGCTATTATAAATGATAAAGAATGCTAATATAGATATAAAATCGATATTTTTTGGTGAAAATAGCCTACTATGATCGAAACCAAAAATGTTTTGAATTGCATTTTAAAACATATCTAGGTATTATAAATGATAAAGAATGCTAATATAGATATAAAATCGATATCTTTTGGTAAAAAAAGCCTACTATAGTCCAAACCAAAAATGTTTTAAATGCATTTTTAAACACATCTAGGTATTATAAATGATAAAGAATGCTAATATAGATATAAAATCGATATTTTTTTGGTGAAAATAGCCTACTCTGATTGAAACCAAAAATGCTTTGAATTGCATTTTAAAACATATCTAGGTATTATAAATGATAAAGAATGCTAATATAGATATAAAATCGATATAATTTTTTTAAAAATAGCCTACTATGATCAAAACCAAAAATGCTTTAAATTGCATTTTTAAACACATCTAGGTATTATAAATGATAAAGAATGCTAATATTGATATAAAATCGATATTTTTTGGTGAAAATAGCCTACTATAGCCTACTATAAAATCGATATAATTTTTTTAAAAATAGCCTACTATGATCAAAACCAAAAATGCTTTAAATTGCATTTTTAAACACATCTAGCTATTATAAATGATAAAGAATGCTAATATAGATATAAAATCGATATTTTTTGGTGAAAATAGCCTACTATGATCGAAACCAAAAATGTTTTGAATTGCATTTTAAAACATATCTAGGTATTATAAATGATAAAGAATGCTAATATAGATATAAAATCGATATAATTTTTTTAAAAATAGCCTACTATGATTGAAACCAAAAATGCTTTGAATTGCATTTTAAAACATATCTAGATATTATAAATGATAAAGAATGCTGATATAGATAAAAAATCTATATAATTTTTATAAAAATAGCCTACTATGATCAAAACCAAAAATGCTTTAAATTGCATTTTTAAACACATCTAGGTATTATAAATGATAAAGAATGCTATATAGATATAAAATCGAAATTTTTTGGTGAAAATAGCCTACTATGATCAAAACCAAAAATGTTTTGAATTGCATTTTAAAACATATCTAGGTATTATAAATGATAAAGAATGCTAATATAGATATAAAATCGATATAATTTTTTTAAAAATAGCCTACTATGATCAAAACCAAAAATGCTTTAAATTGCATTTTTAAACACATCTAGCTATTATAAATGATAAAGAATGCTAATATAGATATAAAATCGATATTTTTTGGTGAAAATAGCCTACTATGATCGAAACCAAAAATGTTTTGAATTGCATTTTAAAACATATCTAGGTATTATAAATGATAAAGAATGCTAATATAGATATAAAATCGATATAATTTTTTTAAAAATAGCCTACTATGATTGAAACCAAAAATGCTTTGAATTGCATTTTAAAACATATCTAGGTATTATAAATGATAAAGAATGCTGATATAGATAAAAAATCTATATAATTTTTATAAAAATAGCCTACTATGATCAAAACCAAAAATGCTTTAAATTGCATTTTTAAACACATCTAGGTATTATAAATGATAAAGAATGCTATATAGATATAAAATCGATATTTTTTGGTGAAAATAGCCTACTATGATCGAAACCAAAAATGTTTTGAATTGCATTTTAAAACATATCTAGGTATTATAAATGATAAAGAATGCTAATATAGATATAAAATCGATATAATTTTTTAAAAAATAGCCTACTATGATTGAAACCAAAAATGCTTTGAATTGCATTTTAAAACATATCTAGGTATTATAAATGATAAAGAATGCTATATAGATATAAAATCGATATAATTTTTTACCACGTTTTTCTTAACTTGCTTTCTTATCTGTCTGTTTATCTTTCTGTTTATCTGTCGAGGTCAAATCTTGTAATCGATTTTTCGACCCCTTCTACTGCTCCAATCGAGCTGAAATTTTGCATGCACTTATTTTTCCGGTGACAATACAATATTCAAGCGTTTCGGAAACTCAAAAATGCTTAATTATAGTACAATTAAATTAATTTTCTCCTCTTTAAGGCTTAGCTTATTTTTACATAACATATGTACAACTTTCAATTATTATAAATTTCAAAAAGCCGTTGTAAGTTTTAATCACAAAAACTACGTTGTACGACTTTCTATGGTTAAATTCTAGTTAACAAACTTATGCTGTGCGATAGCACAGCTGATCGATAGATACTTTAAATAATTTTTTAAAACTAAAAAGTAGAAAATAAATACTTTATAAAAAAAACTTTTTAAAAAACCACGTTTTTACCCGTGGACTAAAAAGTAGAAAATAACTTTTTTATTGGGTTCAAAGGACATTGGTTTGAAAATTGAGATTGATTTGAAAGTTTCATACTAAAGTGATGACCATACATGAATTGCAAATTTATTCACATCGACCATATCGTATAGTTCTACATCTTAAAACGTGGGCGCATTTATACCAAATTTAAGCTTTCCAAAAATACAATATTAATAGATGTATTATAAATGATAAAGAATGCTAATATAGATATAAAATCGATATCTTTTGGTAAAAAAAGCCTACTATGATCCAAACCAAAAATGTTTTAAATTGCATTTTAAAACATATTTAGGTATTATAAATGACAAAGAATGCTATATAGATATAAAATCGATATAATTTTTTTAAAAATAGCCTACTATGATCAAAACCAAAAATGCTTTTAATTGCATTTTTAAACACATCTAGGTATTATAAATGATAAGGAATGCTAATATAGATATAAAATCGATATAATTTTTTTAAAAATAGCCTACTATGATCAAAACCAAAAATGCTTTTAATTGCATTTTTAAACACATCTAGGTATTATAAATGATAAGGAATGCTAATATAGATATAAAATCGATATAATTTTTTTAAAAATAGCCTACTATGATCAAAACCAAAAATGCTTTAAATTGCATTTTTAAACATATCTAGGTATTATAAATGATAAAGAATGCTAATATAGATATAAAATCGATATAATTTTTTTAAAAATAGCCTACTATGATCAAAACCAAAAATGCTTTAAATTGCATTTTTAAACACATCTAGGTATTATAAATGATAAGGAATGCTAATATAGATATAAAATCGATATAATTTTTTTAAAAATAGCCTACTATGATCAAAACCAAAAATGCTTTTAATTGCATTTTTAAACACATCTAGGTATTATAAATGATAAAGAATGCTAATATAGATATAAAATCGATATTTTTTTTAAAAAATAGCCTACTATGATCAAAACCAAAAATGCTTTAAATTGCATTTTTAAACACATCTGGGTATTATAAATGATAAAGAATGCTAATATAGATATAAAATCGATATAATTTTTTTAAAAATAGCCTACTATGATCAAAACCAAAAATGCTTTTAATTGCATTTTTAAACACATCTAGGTATTATAAATGATAAAGAATGCTAATATAGATATAAAATCGATATTTTTTTTAAAAAATAGCCTAATATGATCAAAACCAAAAATGCTTTAAATTGCATTTTTAAACACATCTGGGTATTATAAATGATACAGAATGCTAATATAGATATAAAATCGATATAATTTTTTTAAAAATAGCCTAATATGATCAAAACCAAAAATGCTTTAAATTGCATTTTTAAACACATCTAGGTATTATAAATGATAAAGAATGCTAATATAGACATAAAATCGATATAATTTTTTAAAAATAGCCTCCTATGATCAAAACCAAAAATGCTTTAAATTGCATTTTAAAATACATCTAGGTATTATAAATGATAAAGAATGCTAATATAGATATAAAATCGATATTTTTTTTAAAAAATAGCCTACTATGATCAAAACGAAAAATGCTTTGAATTGCATTTTAAAACATATCTAGGTATTATAAATGATAAAGAATGCTAATATAGATATAAAATCGATATAATTTTTTTAAAAATAGCCTAATATGATCAAAACCAAAAATGCTTTAAATTGCATTTTTAAACACATTTAGGTATTAAAAATGATAAAGAATGCTAATATAGACATAAAATCGATATTTTTTTTAAAAAATAGCCTACCATGACCAAAACCAAAAATGCATTGAATTGCATTTTAAAACATATGTAGGTATTATAAATGATAAAGAATGCTAATATAGAAATAAAATCGATATAATTTTTTTAAAAATAGCCTAATATGATCAAAACCAAAAATGCTTTAAATTGCATTTTTAAACACATCTGGGTATTATAAATGATACAGAATGCTAATATAGATATAAAATCGATATAATTTTTTTAAAAATAGCCTAATATGATCAAAACCAAAAATGCTTTAAATTGCATTTTTAAACACATCTAGGTATTATAAATGATAAAGAATGCTAATATAGACATAAAATCGATATAATTTTTTAAAAATAGCCTCCTATGATCAAAACCAAAAATGCTTTAAATTGCATTTTAAAATACATCTAGGTATTATAAATGATAAAGAATGCTAATATAGATATAAAATCGATATTTTTTTTAAAAAATAGCCTACTATGATCAAAACCAAAAATGCTTTGAATTGCATTTTAAAACATATCTAGGTATTATAAATGATAAAGAATGCTAATATAGACATAAAATCGATATAATTTTTTTAAAAATAGTCTACTATGATTGAAACCAAAAATGCTTTGAATTGCATTTTTAAACACATCTAGGTATTATAAATGATAAGGAATGCTAATATAGATATAAAATCGATATAATTTTTTTAAAAATAGCCTACTATGATC
>CAKJTK040000003.1:0-21354 GCA_917627325.4 Chironomus riparius
GCCTACTATGATCAAAACCAAAAATGCTTTAAATTGCAGTTTTAAAAAATCTTGGTATTATAAATGATAAAGAATGCTAATATAGATATAAAATCGATATAATTTTTTAAAAATAGCCTACTTTGATCAAAACTAAAAATGCTTTCAATTGCATTTTTAAACACATCTAAGTGTTATAAATGATAAAGAATGCTAATATAGATATAAAATCGATATAATTTTTTTTAAAACTAGCCTGCTATGATCTAAACCCAAAAATGCTTTGAATTGCATTTTAAAACATATCTAGGTATTATAAATAATAAAGAATGCTAATAAAGATATAAAATCGATATAATTTTTTAAAAAATAGCCTACTATGATTGAAACCAAAAATGCTTTCTATTGCATTTTTAAACACATCTAGGTATTATAAATGATAAAGAATGCTAATAAAGATATAAAATCGATATAATTTTTTTAAAAATAGCCTACTATGATTAAAACCAAACATGCTTTAAATTGCATTTTTAAACACATCTAGGTATTATAAATGATAAAAAATGCTAATATAGATATAAAATCGATATAATTTTTTAAAAATAGCCTACTTTGATCAAAACCAAAAATGCTTTAAATTGCATTTTTAAACACATCTAGGTATTATAAATGATATAGAATGCTAATATAGATATAAAATCGATATAATTTTTTAAAAATAGCCTACTATGATCAAAACCCAAGAATGCTTTGAATTGCGTTTTAAAACATATCTAGGTATTATAAATGATAAAGAATGCTAATATAGATATAAAATCGATATAATTTTTTTAAAACTAGCCTACTATGGTTAAAACCAAAAATGCTTTAAATTGCATTTTTAAACACATCTAGGTATTATAAACGATAAAGAATGCTAATATAGATATAAAATCGATATAATTTTTTTTAAAATAGCCTACTATGATCAAAACCAAAAATTCTTTAATTGCATTTTTAAACACATCTAGGTATTATAAATGATAAAGAATGCTAATATAGATATAAAATCGATATAATTTTTTTTTTAAAATAGCCTTCTATGATCAAAACCAAAAATCCTTTCTATTGCATTTTTAAACACATCTAGGTATTATAAATGATAAAGAATGCTAATATAGATATAAAATCGATAAAATTTTTTTAAAAATAGCCTACTATGATTGAAACCAAAAATGCTTTGAATTGCATTTTAAAACATATCTAGGTATTATAAATGATAAAGAATGCTAATATAGATATAAAATCGATATAATTTTTTAAAAATAGTCTACTTTGATCAAAACCAAAAATGCTTTAAATTGCATTTTTAAACACATCTAGGTATTATAAATGATAAAGAATGCTAATATAGATATAAAATCGATATATTTTTTTAAAAATAGCCTACTATGATCTAAACCCAAAAATGCTCTGAATTGCATTTTAAAACATATCTAGGTATTATAAATGATAAAGAATGCTAATATAGATATAAAATCGATATAATTTTTTTTAAAAATAGCCTTCTTTGATTGAAACCAAAAATGCTTTCAATTGCATTTTTAAACACATCTAGGTATTATAAATGATAAAGAATGCTAATATAGATATAAAATCGATATAATTTTTTAAAAATAGTCTACTTTGATCAAAACCAAAAATGCTTTAAATTGCATTTTTAAACACATCTAGGTATTATAAATGATAAAGAATGCTAATATAGATATAAAATCGATAAAATTTTTTTAAAAATAGCCTACTATGATTGAAACCAAAAATGCTTTGAATTGCATTTTAAAACATAAATAGGTATTATAAATGATAAAGAATGCTAATATAGATATAAAATCGATATATTTTTTTAAAAATAGCCTACTATGATCTAAACCCAAAAATGCTCTGAATTGCATTTTAAAACATATCTAGGTATTATAAATGATAAAGAATGCTAATATAGATATAAAATCGATATAATTTTTTTTAAAAATAGCCTTCTTTGATTGAAACCAAAAATGCTTTCAATTGCATTTTTAAACACATCTAGGTATTATAAATGATAAAGAATGCTAATATAGATATAAAATCGATATAATTTTTTAAAAATAGTCTACTTTGATCAAAACCAAAAATGCTTTAAATTGCATTTTTAAACACATCTAGGTATTATAAGTGATAAAGAATGCTAATATAGATATAAAATCGATATAATTTTTTTAAAATAGCCTACTTTGATTGAAACCAAAAATGCTTTCAATTGCATTTTTAAACACATCTAGGTATTATAAATGATAAAGAATGCTAATATAAATATAAAATCGATATAATTTTTTTTTCAATAGCCTACTATGATCGAAACCAAAAATGCTTTAAATTGCATTTTTAAACACATCTAGGTATTATAAATGATAAAGAATGCTAACATAGATATAAAATCGATATAATTTTTCTATTTGTATTATAAATGATAAAGAATGCTAATATAGATATAAAATCAAAATAATTTTTTTAAAAATAGCCTACTATGATCAAAACCAAAAATGCTTTAATTTGCATTTTTAAACACATCTAGGTATTATAAATGATAAAGAATGCTAATATAGATATAAAATCGATACAATTTTTTTAAAAATAGCCTACTATGATCAAAACCAAAAATGCTTTAAATTGCATTTTTAAACACATCTAGGTATTATAAATGATAAAGAATGCTAATATAGATATAAAATCGATATAATTTTTTTAAAAATAGCCTACTATGATCAAAACCAAAAATGCTTTAAATTGCATTTTTAAACAAATCTTGGTATTATAAATGATAAAGAATGCTAATATAGATATAAAATCGATATAATTTTTTTTAAAATAGCCTCCTATGATCAAAACCAAAAATGCTTTAAATTGCATTTTTAAACACATCTAGGTATTATAAATGATAAAGAATGCTAATATAGATATAAAATCGATATAATTTTTTTTAAAATAGCCTACTATGATCAAAACCAAAAATGCTTTAAATTGCATTTTTAAACACAACTTTATAATAAATGATAAAGAATGCTAATATAGATATAAAATCGATATAATTTTTTTTAAAATAGCCTACTATGATCAAAACCAAAAATGCTTTAAATTGCATTTTTAAACACATCTAGGTATTATAAGTGATAAAGAATGCTAATATAGATATAAAATCGATATAGTTTTTTAAAAAAAGCCTACTATGATCTAAATCCAAAAATGCTTTGAATTGCATTTTAAAACATATCTAGGTATTATAAATGATAAAGAATGCTAATATAGATATAAAATCGATATAATTTTTTTAAAAATAGCCTACTATGATCAAAACCAAAAATGCTTTAAATTGCAGTTTTAAAAAATCTTGGTATTATAAATGATAAAGAATGCTAATATAGATATAAAATCGATATAATTTTTTAAAAATAGCCTACTTTGATCAAAACTAAAAATGCTTTCAATTGCATTTTTAAACACATCTAAGTGTTATAAATGATAAAGAATGCTAATATAGATATAAAATCGATATAATTTTTTTTAAAACTAGCCTGCTATGATCTAAACCCAAAAATGCTTTGAATTGCATTTTAAAACATATCAAGGTATTATAAATAATAAAGAATGCTAATATAGATATAAAATCGATATAATTTTTTTTAAAATAGCCTACTATGATCAAAACCAAAAATGCTTTCAATTGCATTTTTAAACACATCTAGGTATTATAAGTGATAAAGAATGCTAATATAGATATAAAATCGATATAATTTTTTTTAAAATAGCCTACTATGATCAAAACCAAAAATGCTTTAAATTGCATTTTTAAACACATCTAGGTATTATCAATGATAAAGAATGCTAATATAGATATAAAATCGATATAATTTTTTTAAAAATAGCCTACTATGATTGAAATCAAAAATGCTTTCAATTGCATTTTTAAACACATCTAGGTATTATAAATGATAAAGAATGCTAATATAGATATAAAATCGATATAATTTTTTTTAAAATAGCCTACTATGATCAAAACCAAAAATGCTTTAAATTGCATTTTTAAACACATCTAGGTATTATAAGTGATAAAGAATGCTAATATAGATATAAAATCGATATAATTTTTTAAAAATAGCCTACTATGATCTAAACCCAAAAATGCTTTGAATTGCATTTTAAAACATATCTAGGTATTATAAATGATAAAGAATGCTAATATAGATATAAAATCGATATAATTTTTATATTTGTATTTTAAATGATGAAGAATGCTAATATAGATATAAAATCGATATAATTTTTTTAAAAATAGCCTTCTATGATGAAAACCAAAAATGCTTTAAATTGCATTTTTAAACACATCTAGGTATTATAAATGATAAAGAATGCTAATATAGATATAAAATCGATATGATTTTTTTAAAAATAGCCTACTATGATTGAAACCAAAAATGTTTTGAATTGCATTTTAAAACATATCAAGGTATTATAAATGATAAAGAATGCTAATATAGATATAAAATCGATGTAATTTTTTTTTAAATAGCCTACTATGATCAAAACCAAAAATGCTTTAAATTGCATTTTTAATATCATCTAGGTATTATAAATGATAAAGAATGCTAATATAGATATAAAATCGATATAATTTTTTTAAAAATAGCCTACTATGATTGAAACCAAAAATGCTTTGATTTGCATTTTAAAACATATCAAGGTATTATAAATGATAAAGAATGCTAATATAGATATAAAATCGATATAATTTTTTTAAAAATAGCCTACTATGATCAAAACCAAAAATGCTTTAAATTGCATTTTTAAACACATCTAGGTATTATAAGTGATAAAGAATGCTAATATAGATATAAAATTGATATAATTTTTTTAAAAATAGCCTACTATGATCTAAACCCAAAAATGCTTTGAATTGCATTTTAAAACATATCTAGGTATTATAAATGATAAAGAATGCTAAAATAGATATAAAATCGATATAATTTTTTTAAAAATAGCCTACTATGATCAAAACCAAAAATGCTTTAAATTGCATTTTCAAACATATCTAGGTATTATAAATGATAAAGAATGCTAATATAGATATAAAATCGATATAATTTTTATATTTGTATTTTAAATGATGAAGAATGCTAATATAGATATAAAATCGATATAATTTTTTTTAAAATAGCCTACTATGATCAAAACCAAAAATGCTTTAAATTGCATTTTTAAACACATCTAGGTATTATCAATGATAAAGAATGCTAATATAGATATAAAATCGATATAATTTTTTTAAAAATAGCCTACTATGATTGAAATCAAAAATGCTTTCAATTGCATTTTTAAACACATCTAGGTATTATAAATGATAAAGAATGCTAATATAGATATAAAATCGATATAATTTTTTTTAAAATAGCCTACTATGATCAAAACCAAAAATGCTTTAAATTGCATTTTTAAACACATCTAGGTATTATAAGTGATAAAGAATGCTAATATAGATATAAAATCGATATAATTTTTTAAAAATAGCCTACTATGATCTAAACCCAAAAATGCTTTGAATTGCATTTTAAAACATATCTAGGTATTATAAATGATAAAGAATGCTAATATAGATATAAAATCGATATAATTTTTATATTTGTATTTTAAATGATGAAGAATGCTAATATAGATATAAAATCGATATAATTTTTTTAAAAATAGCCTTCTATGATGAAAACCAAAAATGCTTTAAATTGCATTTTTAAACACATCTAGGTATTATAAATGATAAAGAATGCTAATATAGATATAAAATCGATATGATTTTTTTAAAAATAGCCTACTATGATTGAAACCAAAAATGTTTTGAATTGCATTTTAAAACATATCAAGGTATTATAAATGATAAAGAATGCTAATATAGATATAAAATCGATGTAATTTTTTTTTTAAATAGCCTACTATGATCAAAACCAAAAATGCTTTAAATTGCATTTTTAATATCATCTAGGTATTATAAATGATAAAGAATGCTAATATAGATATAAAATCGATATAATTTTTTTAAAAATAGCCTACTATGATTGAAACCAAAAATGCTTTGATTTGCATTTTAAAACATATCAAGGTATTATAAATGATAAAGAATGCTAATATAGATATAAAATCGATATAATTTTTTTAAAAATAGCCTACTATGATCAAAACCAAAAATGCTTTAAATTGCATTTTTAAACACATCTAGGTATTATAAGTGATAAAGAATGCTAATATAGATATAAAATTGATATAATTTTTTTAAAAATAGCCTACTATGATCTAAACCCAAAAATGCTTTGAATTGCATTTTAAAACATATCTAGGTATTATAAATGATAAAGAATGCTAAAATAGATATAAAATCGATATAATTTTTTTAAAAATAGCCTACTATGATCAAAACCAAAAATGCTTTAAATTGCATTTTCAAACATATCTAGGTATTATAAATGATAAAGAATGCTAATATAGATATAAAATCGATATAATTTTTATATTTGTATTTTAAATGATGAAGAATGCTAATATAGATATAAAATCGATATAGTTTTTTAAAAATAGCCTACTATGATCTAAATCCAAAAATGCTTTGAATTGCATTTTAAACACATCTAGGTATTATAAATGATAAAGAATGCTAATATAATTTTTTTTAAAATAGCCTACTATGATCAAAACCAAAAATGCTTTAAATTGCATTTTTGAACACATCTAGGTATTATAAATGATAAAAAATGCTAATATAGATATAAAATCGATATAATTTTTTAAAAATAGCCTACTTTGATCAAAACCAAAAATGCTTTAAATTGCATTTTTAAACACATCTAGGTATTATAAATGATAAAGAATGCTAATATAGATATAAAATCGATATATTTTTTTAAAAATAGCCTACTATGATCAAAATCCAAAAATGCTTTGAATTGCGTTTTAAAACATATCTAGGTATTATAAATGATAAAGAATGCTAATATAGATATAAAATCGATATAATTTTTTTAAAAATAGCCTACTATGATCAAAACCAAAAATGCTTTAAATTGCATTTTCAAACATATCTAGTTATTATAAATGATAAAGAATGCTAATATAGATATAAAATCGATATAATTTTTATATTTGTATTTTAAATGATGAAGAATGCTAATATAGATATAAAATCGATATAATTTTTTTAAAAATAGCCTACTATGATCAAAACCAAAAATGCTTTAAATTGCATTTTTAAACACATCTAGGTATTATAAATGATAAAGAATGCTAATATAGATATAAAATCGATATGATTTTTTTAAAATAGCCTACTATGATTGAAACCAAAAATGCTTTGAATTGCATTTTAAAACATATCAAGGTAATATAAATGATAAAGAATGCTAATATAGATATAAAATCGATGTAATTTTTTTAAAAATAGCCTACTATGATCAAAACCAAAAATGCTTTAAATTGCATTTTTAAACACATCTAGGTATTATAAATGATAAAGAATGCTAATATAGATATAAAATCGATATAATTTTTTTAAAAATAGCCTACTATGATTGAAACCAAAAATGCTTTCAATTGCATTTTTAAACACATCTAGGTATTATAAACGATAAAGAATGCTAATATAGATATAAAATCGATATAATTTTTTTTAAAATAGCCTACTATGATTAAAACCAAACATGCTTTAAATTGCATTTTTAAACACATCTAGGTTTTATAAATGATAAAGAATGCTAATATAGATATAAAATCGATATAATTTTTTTTAAAATAGCCTACTATGATCAAAACCAAAAATGCTTTAAATTGCATTTTTAAACACATCTAGGTATTATAAATGATAAAGAATGCTAATATAGATATAAAATCGATATATTTTTTTAAAAATAGCCTACTATGATCAAAACCCAAAAATGCTTTGAATTGCGTTTTAAAACATATCTAGGTATTATAAATGATATAGAATGCTAATATAGATATAAAATCGATATAATTTTTTTAAAAATAGCCTACTATGATCAAAACCAAAAATGCTTTGAATTGCGTTTTAAAACATATTTAGGTATTATAAATGATAAAGAATGCTAATATAGATATAAAATCGATATAATTTTTTTAAAAATAGCCTACTATGATCAAAACCAAAAATGCTTTGAATTGCATTTTAAAACATATCAAGGTAATATAAATGATAAAGAATGCTAATATAGATATAAAATCGATGTAATTTTTTTAAAAATAGCCTACTATGATCAAAACCAAAAATGCTTTAAATTGCATTTTTAAACACATCTAGGTATTATAAATGATAAAGAATGCTAATATAGATATAAAATCGATATAATTTTTTTAAAAATAGCCTACTATGATCAAAACCAAAAATGCTTTAAATTGCATTTTAAACACATCTAGGTATTATAAATGATAAAGAATGCTAACATAGATATAAAATCGATATAATTTTTTAAAAATAGCCTACTATGATTGAGACCAAAAATGCTTTCAATTGCATTTTTAAACACATCTAGGTATTATAAATGATAAAGAATGCTAATATAGATATAAAATCGATATAATTTTTTTAAAAATAGCCTACTATGATCAAAACCAAAAATGCTTTAAATTGCAGTTTTAAAAAATCTTGGTATTATAAATGATAAAGAATGCTAATATAGATATAAAATCGATATAATTTTTTAAAAATAGCCTACTTTGATCAAAACTAAAAATGCATTCAATTGCATTTTTAAACACATCTAAGTATTATAAATGATAAAGAATGCTAATATAGATATAAAATCGATATAATTTTTTTTAAAACTAGCCTGCTATGATCTAAACCCAAAAATGCTTTGAATTGCATTTTAAAACATATCTAGGTATTATAAATAATAAAGAATGCTAATAAAGATATAAAATCGATATAATTTTTTAAAAAATAGCCTACTATGATTGAAACCAAAAATGCTTTCTATTGCATTTTTAAACACATCTAGGTATTATAAATGATAAAGAATGCTAATAAAGATATAAAATCGATATAATTTTTTTTAAAATAGCCTACTATGATCATAATCAAAAATGCTTTAAATTGCATTTTTAAACATATCTAGGTATTATAAATGATAAAGAATTCTAAAATAGATATAAAATCGATATAATTTTTTTTAAAATAGCCTACTATGATTGAAACCAAAAATGCTTTCTATTGCATTTTTAAACACATCTAGGTATTATAAATGATAAAGAATGCTAATAAAGATATAAAATCGATATAATTTTTTTAAAATAGCCTACTATGATCATAATCAAAAATGCTTTAAATTGCATTTTTAAACATATCTAGGTATTATAAATGATAAAGAATTCTAAAATAGATATAAAATCGATATAATTTTTTTTAAAATAGCCTACTATGATCAAAACCAAAAATGCTTTAAATTGCATTTTTAAACACATCTAGGTATTATAAGTGATAAAGAATGCTAATATAGATATAAAATCGATATAGTTTTTTAAAAAAAGCCTACTATGATCTAAATCCAAAAATGCTTTGAATTGCATTTTAAAACATATCTAGGTATTATAAATGATAAAGAATGCTAATATAGATATAAAATCGATATAATTTTTTTAAAAATAGCCTACTATGATCAAAACCAAAAATGCTTTAAATTGCAGTTTTAAAAAATCTTGGTATTATAAATGATAAAGAATGCTAATATAGATATAAAATCGATATAATTTTTTTTAAAACTAGCCTGCTATGATCTAAACCCAAAAATGCTTTGAATTGCATTTTAAAACATATCTAGGTATTATAAATAATAAAGAATGCTAATAAAGATATAAAATCGATATAATTTTTTAAAAAATAGCCTACTATGATTGAAACCAAAAATGCTTTCTATTGCATTTTTAAACACATCTAGGTATTATAAATGATAAAGAATGCTAATAAAGATATAAAATCGATATAATTTTTTTAAAAATAGCATACTATGATTGAAACCAAAAATGCTTTGAATTGCATTTTAAAACATAAATAGGTATTATAAATGATAAAGAATGCTAATATAGATATAAAATCGATATAATTTTTTTAAAAATAGCCTACTATGATTAAAACCAAACATGCTTTAAATTGCATTTTTAAACACATCTAGGTATTATAAGTGATAAAGAATGCTAATATAGATATAAAATCGATATAGTTTTTTAAAAAAAGCCTACTATGATCTAAATCCAAAAATGCTTTGAATTGCATTTTAAACACATCTAGGTATTATAAATGATAAAGAATGCTAATATAATTTTTTTAAAAATAGCCTACTATGATCAAAACCAAAAATGCTTTAAATTGCATTTTTAAACACATCTAGGTATTATAAATGATAAAGAATGCTAATATAGATATAAAATCGATATAATTTTTTTAAAAATAGCCTACTTTGATTGAAACCAAAAATGCTTTCAATTGCATTTTAAACACATCTAGGTATTATAAATGATAAAGAATGCTAATATAATTTTTTAAAAATAGCCTACTATGATCAAAACCAAAAATGCTTTAAATTGCATTTTTAAACACATCTAGGTATTATAAATGATAAAAAATGCTAATATAGATATAAAATCGATATAATTTTTTAAAAATAGCCTACTTTGATCAAAACCAAAAATGCTTTAAATTGCATTTTTAAAGACATCTAGGTATTATAAATGATATAGAATGCTAATATAGATATAAAATCGATATAGTTTTTTAAAAATAGCCTACTATGATCAAAACCCAAGAATGCTTTGAATTGCGTTTTAAAACATATCTAGGTATTATAAATGATAAAGAATGCTAATATAGATATAAAATCGATATAATTTTTTAAAAATAGTCTACTTTGATCAAAACCAAAAATGCTTTAAATTGCATTTTTAAACACATCTAGGTATTATAAATGATAAAGAATGCTAATATAGATATAAAATCGATAAATTTTTTTAAAAATAGCCTACTATGATTGAAACCAAAAATGCTTTGAATTGCATTTTAAAACATAAATAGGTATTATAAATGATAAAGAATGCTAATATAGATATAAAATCGATATATTTTTTTAAAAATAGCCTACTATGATCTAAACCCAAAAATGCTCTGAATTGCATTTTAAAACATATCTAGGTATTATAAATGATAAAGAATGCTAATATAGATATAAAATCGATATAATTTTTTTTAAAAATAGCCTTCTTTGATTGAAACCAAAAATGCTTTCAATTGCATTTTTAAACACATCTAGGTATTATAAATGATAAAGAATGCTAATATAGATATAAAATTGATATAATTTTTTAAAAATAGTCTACTTTGATCAAAACCAAAAATGCTTTAAATTGCATTTTTAAACACATCTAGGTATTATAAGTGATAAAGAATGCTAATATAGATATAAAATCGATATAATTTTTTTAAAATAGCCTACTTTGATTGAAACCAGAAATGCTTTCAATTGCATTTTTAAACACATCTAGGTATTATAAATGATAAAGAATGCTAATGTAAATATAAAATCGATATAATTTTTTTTTCAATAGCCTACTATGATCGAAACCAAAAATGCTTTAATTTGCATTTTTAAACACATCTAGGTATTATAAATGATAAAGAATGCTAATATAGATATAAATCGATACAATTTTTTTAAAAATAGCCTACTATGATCAAAACCAAAAATGCTTTAAATTGCATTTTTAAACACATCTAGGTATTATAAATGATAAAGAATGCTAATATAGATATAAAATCGATATAATTTTTTTAAAAATAGCCTACTATGATCAAACCAAAAATGCTTTAAATTGCATTTTTAAACACATCTAGGTATTATAAATGATAAAGAATGCTAATATAGATATAAAATCGATATAATTTTTTTTAAAATAGCCTACTATGATCAAAACCAAAAATGCTTTAAATTGCATTTTTAAACACAACTTTATAATAAATGATAAAGAATGCTAATATAGATATAAAATCGATATAATTTTTTTTAAAATAGCCTACTATGATCAAAACCAAAAATGCTTTAAATTGCATTTTTAAACACATCTAGGTATTATAAATGATAAAGAATGCTAATATAGATATAAAATCGATATAGTTTTTTAAAAAAAGCCTACTATGATCTAAATCCAAAAATGCTTTGAATTGCATTTTAAAACATATCTAGGTATTATAAATGATAAAGAATGCTAATATAGATATAAAATCGATATAATTTTTTAAAAATAGCCTACTATGATCAAAACCAAAAATGCTTTAAATTGCAGTTTTAAAAAATCTTGGTATTATAAATGATAAAGAATGCTAATATAGATATAAAATCGATATAATTTTTAAAAATAGCCTACTTTGATCAAAACTAAAAATGCTTTCAATTGCATTTTTAAACACATCTAAGTGTTATAAATGATAAAGAATGCTAATATAGATATAAAATCGATATAATTTTTTTTAAAACTAGCCTGCTATGATCTAAACCCAAAAATGCTTTGAATTGCATTTTAAAACATATCTAGGTATTATAAATAATAAAGAATGCTAATAAAGATATAAAATCGATATAATTTTTTAAAAAATAGCCTACTATGATTGAAACCAAAAATGCTTTCTATTGCATTTTTAAACACATCTAGGTATTATAAATGATAAAGAATGCTATTAAAGATATAAAATCGATATAATTTTTTAAAAAAAAGCATACTATGATTGAACCAAAAATGCTTTGAATTGCATTTTAAAACATAAATAGGTATTATAAATGATAAAGAATGCTAATATAGATATAAAATCGATATAATTTTTTTAAAAATAGCCTACTATGATTAAAACCAAACATGCTTTAAATTGCATTTTTAAACACATCTAGGTATTATAAGTGATAAAGAATGCTAATATAGATATAAAATCGATATAGTTTTTTAAAAAAAGCCTACTATGATCTAAATCCAAAATGCTTTGAATTGCATTTTAAAACATATCTAGGTATTATAAATGATAAAGAATGCTAATATAGATATAAAATCGATATAATTTTTTTAAAAATAGCCTACTTTGATTGAAACCAAAAATGCTTTAAATTGCATTTTAAACACATCTAGGTATTATAAATGATAAAGAATGCTAATATAATTTTTTTAAAAATAGCCTACTATAATCAAAACCAAAAATGCTTTAAATTGCATTTTTAAACACATCTAGGTATTATAAATGATAAAAAATGCTAATATAGATATAAAATCGATATAATTTTTTAAAAATAGCCTACTTTGATCAAAACCAAAAATGCTTTAAATTGCATTTTTAAACACATCTAGGTATTATAAATGATATAGAATGCTTATATAGATATAAAATTGATTTGAATTGCGTTTTAAAACATATCTAGGTATTATAAATGATAAAGAATGCTAATATAGATATAAAATCGATATAATTTTTTTAAAAATAGCCTACTATGATCAAAACCAAAAATGCTTTAAATTGCATTTTTAAACACATCTAGGTATTATAAGTGATAAAGAATGCTAATATAGATATAAAATTGATATAATTTTTTTAAAAATAGCCTACTATGATCTAAACCCAAAAATGCTTTGAATTGCATTTTAAAACATATCTAGGTATTATAAATGATAAAGAATGCTAAAATAGATATAAAATCGATATAATTTTTTTAAAAATAGCCTACTATGATCAAAACCAAAAATGCTTTAAATTGCATTTTCAAACATATCTAGGTATTATAAATGATAAAGAATGCTAATATAGATATAAAATCGATATAATTTTTATATTTGTATTTTAAATGATGAAGAATGCTAATATAGATATAAAATCGATATAGTTTTTTAAAAATAGCCTACTATGATCTAAATCCAAAAATGCTTTGAATTGCATTTTAAACACATCTAGGTATTATAAATGATAAAGAATGCTAATATAATTTTTTTTAAAATAGCCTACTATGATCAAAACCAAAAATGCTTTAAATTGCATTTTTGAACACATCTAGGTATTATAAATGATAAAAAATGCTAATATAGATATAAAATCGATATAATTTTTTAAAAATAGCCTACTTTGATCAAAACCAAAAATGCTTTAAATTGCATTTTTAAACACATCTAGGTATTATAAATGATAAAGAATGCTAATATAGATATAAAATCGATATATTTTTTAAAATAGCCTACTATGATCAAAATCCAAAAATGCTTTGAATTGCGTTTTAAAACATATCTAGGTATTATAAATGATAAAGAATGCTAATATAGATATAAAATCGATATAATTTTTTTAAAAATAGCCTACTATGATCAAAACCAAAAATGCTTTAAATTGCATTTTCAAACATATCTAGTTATTATAAATGATAAAGAATGCTAATATAGATATAAAATCGATATAATTTTTATATTTGTATTTTAAATGATGAAGAATGCTAATATAGATATAAAATCGATATAATTTTTTTTAAAAATAGCCTACTATGATCAAAACCAAAAATGCTTTAAATTGCATTTTTAAACACATCTAGGTATTATAAATGATAAAGAATGCTAATATAGATATAAAATCGATATGATTTTTTTAAAAATAGCCTACTATGATTGAAACCAAAAATGCTTTGAATTGCATTTTAAAACATATCAAGGTAATATAAATGATAAAGAATGCTAATATAGATATAAAATCGATGTAATTTTTTTAAAAATAGCCTACTATGATCAAAACCAAAAATGCTTTAAATTGCATTTTTAAACACATCTAGGTATTATAAATGATAAAGAATGCTAATATAGATATAAAATCGATATAATTTTTTTAAAAATAGCCTACTATGATTGAAACCAAAAATGCTTTCAATTGCATTTTTAAACACATCTAGGTATTATAAACGATAAAGAATGCTAATATAGATATAAAATCGATATAATTTTTTTAAAATAGCCTACTATGATTAAAACCAAACATGCTTTAAATTGCATTTTTAAACACATCTAGGTTTTATAAATGATAAAGAATGCTAATATAGATATAAAATCGATATAATTTTTTTAAAATAGCCTACTATGATCAAAACCAAAAATGCTTTAAATTGCATTTTTAAACACATCTAGGTATTATAAATGATAAAGAATGCTAATATAGATATAAAATCGATATATTTTTTAAAAATAGCCTACTATGATCAAAACCCAAAAATGCTTTGAATTGCGTTTTAAAACATATCTAGGTATTATAAATGATATAGAATGCTAATATAGATATAAAATCGATATAATTTTTTTAAAAATAGCCTACTATGATCAAAACCAAAAATGCTTTGAATTGCGTTTTAAAACATATTTAGGTATTATAAATGATAAAGAATGCTAATATAGATATAAAATCGATATAATTTTTTTAAAAATAGCCTACTATGATCAAAACCAAAAATGCTTTGAATTGCATTTTAAAACATATCAAGGTAATATAAATGATAAAGAATGCTAATATAGATATAAAATCGATGTAATTTTTTTAAAAATAGCCTACTATGATCAAAACCAAAAATGCTTTAAATTGCATTTTTAAACACATCTAGGTATTATAAATGATAAAGAATGCTAATATAGATATAAAATCGATATAATTTTTTTAAAAATAGCCTACTATGATCAAAACCAAAAATGCTTTAAATTGCATTTTTAAACACATCTAGGTATTATAAATGATAAAGAATGCTAACATAGATATAAAATCGATATAATTTTTTTAAAAATAGCCTACTATGATTGAGACCAAAAATGCTTTCAATTGCATTTTTAAACACATCTAGGTATTATAAATGATAAAGAATGCTAATATAGATATAAAATCGATATAATTTTTTTAAAAATAGCCTACTATGATCAAAACCAAAAATGCTTTAAATTGCAGTTTTAAAAAATCTTGGTATTATAAATGATAAAGAATGCTAATATAGATATAAAATCGATATAATTTTTTAAAAATAGCCTACTTTGATCAAAACTAAAAATGCATTCAATTGCATTTTTAAACACATCTAAGTATTATAAATGATAAAGAATGCTAATATAGATATAAAATCGATATAATTTTTTTTAAAACTAGCCTGCTATGATCTAAACCCAAAAATGCTTTGAATTGCATTTTAAAACATATCTAGGTATTATAAATAATAAAGAATGCTAATAAAGATATAAAATCGATATAATTTTTTAAAAATAGCCTACTATGATTGAAACCAAAAATGCTTTCTATTGCATTTTTAAACACATCTAGGTATTATAAATGATAAAGAATGCTAATAAAGATATAAAATCGATATAATTTTTTTTAAAATAGCCTACTATGATCATAATCAAAAATGCTTTAAATTGCATTTTTAAACATATCTAGGTATTATAAATGATAAAGAATTCTAAAATAGATATAAAATCGATATAATTTTTTTTAAAATAGCCTACTATGATTGAAACCAAAAATGCTTTCTATTGCATTTTTAAACACATCTAGGTATTATAAATGATAAAGAATGCTAATAAAGATATAAAATCGATATAATTTTTTTTAAAATAGCCTACTATGATCATAATCAAAAATGCTTTAAATTGCATTTTTAAACATATCTAGGTATTATAATGATAAAGAATTCTAAAATAGATATAAAATCGATATAATTTTTTTTAAAATAGCCTACTATGATCAAAACCAAAAATGCTTTAAATTGCATTTTTAAACACATCTAGGTATTATAAGTGATAAAGAATGCTAATATAGATATAAAATCGATATAGTTTTTAAAAAAAGCCTACTATGATCTAAATCCAAAAATGCTTTGAATTGCATTTTAAAACATATCTAGGTATTATAAATGATAAAGAATGCTAATATAGATATAAAATCGATATAATTTTTTTAAAAATAGCCTACTATGATCAAAACCAAAAATGCTTTAAATTGCAGTTTTAAAAAATCTTGGTATTATAATGATAAAGAATGCTAATATAGATATAAAATCGATATAATTTTTTTTAAAACTAGCCTGCTATGATCTAAACCCAAAAATGCTTTGAATTGCATTTTAAAACATATCTAGGTATTATAAATAATAAAGAATGCTAATAAAGATATAAAATCGATATAATTTTTTAAAAAATAGCCTACTATGATTGAAACCAAAAATGCTTTCTATTGCATTTTTAAACACATCTAGGTATTATAAATGATAAAGAATGCTAATAAAGATATAAAATCGATATAATTTTTTTAAAAATAGCATACTATGATTGAAACCAAAAATGCTTTGAATTGCATTTTAAAACATAAATAGGTATTATAAATGATAAAGAATGCTAATATAGATATAAAATCGATATAATTTTTTTAAAAATAGCCTACTATGATTAAAACCAAACATGCTTTAAATTGCATTTTTAAACACATCTAGGTATTATAAGTGATAAAGAATGCTAATATAGATATAAAATCGATATAGTTTTTTAAAAAAAGCCTACTATGATCTAAATCCAAAAATGCTTTGAATTGCATTTTAAACACATCTAGGTATTATAAATGATAAAGAATGCTAATATAATTTTTTTAAAAATAGCCTACTATGATCAAAACCAAAAATGCTTTAAATTGCATTTTTAAACACATCTAGGTATTATAAATGATAAAGAATGCTAATATAGATATAAAATCGATATAATTTTTTTAAAAATAGCCTACTTTGATTGAAACCAAAAATGCTTTCAATTGCATTTTAAACACATCTAGGTATTATAAATGATAAAGAATGCTAATATAATTTTTTTAAAAATAGCCTACTATGATCAAAACCAAAAATGCTTTAAATTGCATTTTTAAACACATCTAGGTATTATAAATGATAAAAAATGCTAATATAGATATAAAATCGATATAATTTTTAAAAATAGCCTACTTTGATCAAAACCAAAAATGCTTTAAATTGCATTTTTAAAGACATCTAGGTATTATAAATGATATAGAATGCTAATATAGATATAAAATCGATATAGTTTTTTAAAAATAGCCTACTATGATCAAAACCCAAGAATGCTTTGAATTGCGTTTTAAAACATATCTAGGTATTATAAATGATAAAGAATGCTAATATAGATATAAAATCGATATAATTTTTTAAAAATAGTCTACTTTGATCAAAACCAAAAATGCTTTAAATTGCATTTTTAAACACATCTAGGTATTATAAATGATAAAGAATGCTAATATAGATATAAAATCGATAAATTTTTTTAAAAATAGCCTACTATGATTGAAACCAAAAATGCTTTGAATTGCATTTTAAAACATAAATAGGTATTATAAATGATAAAGAATGCTAATATAGATATAAAATCGATATATTTTTTTAAAAATAGCCTACTATGATCTAAACCCAAAAATGCTCTGAATTGCATTTTAAAACATATCTAGGTATTATAAATGATAAAGAATGCTAATATAGATATAAAATCGATATAATTTTTTTTAAAAATAGCCTTCTTTGATTGAAACCAAAAATGCTTTCAATTGCATTTTTAAACACATCTAGGTATTATAAATGATAAAGAATGCTAATATAGATATAAAATTGATATAATTTTTTAAAATAGTCTACTTTGATCAAAACCAAAAATGCTTTAAATTGCATTTTTAAACACATCTAGGTATTATAAGTGATAAAGAATGCTAATATAGATATAAAATCGATATAATTTTTTTAAGATAGCCTACTTTGATTGAAACCAGAAATGCTTTCAATTGCATTTTTAAACACATCTAGGTATTATAAATGATAAAGAATGCTAATATAAATATAAAATCGATATAATTTTTTTTTCAATAGCCTACTATGATCGAAACCAAAAATGCTTTAATTTGCATTTTTAAACACATCTAGGTATTATAAATGATAAAGAATGCTAATATAGATATAAAATCGATACAATTTTTTTAAAAATAGCCTACTATGATCAAAACCAAAAATGCTTTAAATTGCATTTTTAAACACATCTAGGTATTATAAATGATAAAGAATGCTAATATAGATATAAAATCGATATAATTTTTTTAAAAATAGCCTACTATGATCAAAACCAAAAATGCTTTAAATTGCATTTTTAAACACATCTAGGTATTATAAATGATAAAGAATGCTAATATAGATATAAAATCGATATAATTTTTTTTAAAATAGCCTACTATGATCAAAACCAAAAATGCTTTAAATTGCATTTTTAAACACAACTTTATAATAAATGATAAAGAATGCTAATATAGATATAAAATCGATATAATTTTTTTTAAAATAGCCTACTATGATCAAAACCAAAATGCTTTAAATTGCATTTTTAAACACATCTAGGTATTATAAATGATAAAGAATGCTAATATAGATATAAAATCGATATAGTTTTTTAAAAAAAGCCTACTATGATCTAAATCCAAAAATGCTTTGAATTGCATTTTAAAACATATCTAGGTATTATAAATGATAAAGAATGCTAATATAGATATAAAATCGATATAATTTTTTTAAAAATAGCCTACTATGATCAAAACCAAAAATGCTTTAAATTGCAGTTTTAAAAAATCTTGGTATTATAAATGATAAAGAATGCTAATATAGATATAAAATCGATATAATTTTTTAAAAATAGCCTACTTTGATCAAAACTAAAAATGCTTTCAATTGCATTTTTAAACACATCTAAGTGTTATAAATGATAAAGAATGCTAATATAGATATAAAATCGATATAATTTTTTTTAAAACTAGCCTGCTATGATCTAAACCCAAAATGCTTTGAATTGCATTTTAAAACATATCTAGGTATTATAAATAATAAAGAATGCTAATAAAGATATAAAATCGATATAATTTTTTAAAAAATAGCCTACTATGATTGAAACCAAAAATGCTTTCTATTGCATTTTTAAACACATCTAGGTATTATAAATGATAAAGAATGCTATTAAAGATATAAAATCGATATAATTTTTTTAAAAAAAGCATACTATGATTGAAACCAAAAATGCTTTGAATTGCATTTTAAAACATAAATAGGTATTATAAATGATAAAGAATGCTAATATAGATATAAAATCGATATAATTTTTTTAAAAATAGCCTACTATGATTAAAACCAAACATGCTTTAAATTGCATTTTTAAACACATCTAGGTATTATAAGTGATAAAGAATGCTAATATAGATATAAAATCGATATAGTTTTTTAAAAAAAGCCTACTATGATCTAAATCCAAAAATGCTTTGAATTGCATTTTAAAACATATCTAGGTATTATAAATGATAAAGAATGCTAATATAGATATAAAATCGATATAATTTTTTTAAAAATAGCCTACTTTGATTGAAACCAAAAATGCTTTAAATTGCATTTTAAACACATCTAGGTATTATAAATGATAAAGAATGCTAATATAATTTTTTTAAAAATAGCCTACTATAATCAAAACCAAAAATGCTTTAAATTGCATTTTTAAACACATCTAGGTATTATAAATGATAAAAAATGCTAATATAGATATAAAATCGATATAATTTTTTAAAAATAGCCTACTTTGATCAAAACCAAAAATGCTTTAAATTGCATTTTTAAACACATCTAGGTATTATAAATGATATAGAATGCTTATATAGATATAAAATTGATTTGAATTGCGTTTTAAAACATATCTAGGTATTATAAATGATAAAGAATGCTAATATAGATATAAAATCGATATAATTTTTTTAAAACTAGCCTACTATAGTTAAAACCAAAAATGCTTTAAATTGCATTTTTAAACACATCTAGGTATTATAAACGATAAAGAATGCTAATATAGATATAAAATCGATATAATTTTTTTAAAACTAGCCTACTATGGTTAAAACCAAAAATGCTTTAAATTGCATTTTTAAACACATCTAGGTATTATAAACGATAAAGAATGCTAATATAGATATAAAATCGATATAATTTTTTTTAAAATAGCCTACTATGATCAAAACCAAAAATTCTTTAATTGCATTTTTAAACACATCTAGGTATTATAAATGATAAAGAATGCTAATATAGATATAAAATCGATAAAATTTTTTTAAAAATAGCCTACTATGATTGAAACCAAAAATGCTTTGAATTGCATTTTAAAACATAAATAGGTATTATAAATGATAAAGAATGCTAATATAGATATAAAATC